>JAQZBX010020726.1:0-32777 GCA_029593785.1 Cabassous unicinctus | reverse complement strand
TATTTGTCCTTTTGTGTCTGGCTTGCTTCACTCAGCATAATGTCCTCCAGATTCATCCATGTTGCCATATGCTTTACGACTTCATTTCTTCTTACAGCTGCATAATATTCCATCGTGTGAATAGACCACAGTTTGTTTATCCATTCGTCTGTTGATGGACACCTGGGTTGTTTCCAACTTTTGGCAATGGTGAATAATAAGAAGGGTTTTGAAGCATTGATTAGGATTTCAGCAGGAAGCTAGTAGAGAAGAAGCTTTTAATAGAGTAAAAATAAAAATGCAGTCAATGATTCTGGTCCCATTTCAGACATTCATTTACAAATTGTACAAATTCAGCTTCCTAGTCTATAAAATAGGATAGGAATTACAGTAATAGTTATCATAGAGGGTATTTTGGAGTATTAAATGAGTTGCTATGGTATGAATATGTTTTGTGAACTGTGAAGTGCTATTCAAATTGTTAATAGCATTATAGTAAATATTGAGAATGGCATGGTCCAAATGCATGGAATTAAAACACACATACACACACAGCAAACCACATAAACTAGAGCAGAAAAATGTTGAAAGTGACTGTGAATATTCATTCACCCTACAATTCCTTACTTGGGAAAATTATCTTAAATAAAAAAGTCTTTCAAGATTTATATTGACCCCCCTCTCCTCAAAAGATAATTTTAGATCTTCAGCTGAAATTTGAATGCATTCTAATGTATAGTTTTATTGAATCCATGTGAAAGTATATACAGAATTAATTTTCAGATAAACTGCTTTAATAAATATTATGACACTGCACAAAGATGGCTAATGTATCTTGCAAAATATATTTGTCTTATAGTTTAGAAAGTATGAGTATCACGGCAGTGTTAGCTTTAGGGAACAAGTCTGCATAGTCTTAGGTAGATCAGAATTGCTCCTTTCAACAGGAGAACAGGATGTGAATTATTTAAGCTACTTCTAGGCACTACCATATCGCATATTACAGGTGGTTTGTATAACAATTGCATGAAAAGAATGTTTTTAAAAATGTCCTTTGATGGGATGTCAGAGAATTAGTTCATGTTCTTTGTTTTACATAGATTTTATTTTTTAAATGATGGCTAGGAAAAATATTCAATAAATATTTTAATGAAAAGAGTAAATGCTCAGGCATAAAAAGCATTTTGAATTGTACTGTAAATATTATGCCGTTTTCTGTTGTCTGGTCTTGGGCTCTCACCATTTACCTGGACTCTAGTGAAATATGATGGGAATTAATTCTCTAAAAGGCAAGGAACTTGAAAAATGGCATGTTTAATAACACTAACCCTTGTTCATTAAAAAAAACTTTTTGAGGAAAAAAAAATTGTGAATACTAATAGTAGGGGGTTATTTTAATTTTTTGAGTAATTCTGAATTCTCTGTTTCTTTATAGACTATCTTGCTAATCATGGCCGGCTAAATGAATCTGAGGCCAGGCGCAAATTCTGGCAAATCCTGTCTGCTGTTGATTATTGTCATAGTAGAAAGATTGTGCATCGTGACCTCAAGGCTGAAAATCTCCTGCTGGATAACAACATGAATATCAAAATAGCAGGTAACTGGGACATAGCTGGCTCTAACATTATCAGTGAGCCAGTGTACTCAGCACGTACTGAAACAAACCTGCAGTTGCAGATTAAGGATCATTTGTAACTGGTGATACCCAGCTCTCTTCAAGTCTATTTTATTCATTTGCTTTGTTTTATGTGTAATTAAAAGTAAGGAGAATAAATTCATTATTAATATACACATTAGCAGGGGTCTGATTTGTCTCCTCAGTCTGGTTTGTGACTAGATCCCTTTTTGGGGTTCTGCTGGAGTAAATACATTTACATGTGTGTGAGAGTGATTGGAGGGACTGATAGAGCTGGAGGAGCAGCATCGGTTGCTAGTGCTGTAACCTGCTATTCTAATTATGAGTGATGGCTATAGGAGGTTACATATAGAGAAAATACAGAGGATGTGATAGAAACAGACGGGGAAATGTTTGGAACACAAAAGCACCTTGCCTTGCTGATATAATAAGTGTTTTGATTTATAACTTGGAGAATAAGGGTAGAAATTATTTTGCTTATCTTATTCCCACCATTTTTACAGTTGTAGAAACTTTTATATTCCATGTTTCTTTATTTACGTGATCAGAACTCTCATTCATTCAGTAAATATTTATGGGTCAGGTTCTGTGCTATGCTGGGTACTAGGGATACAGATCCAACTTCTGGGAAAGATGGTGGAGTAGGGAGTTCTGGGACTCGTCCTTCCACTAAAACAACTATTAAACAGGCAGGAACTGTTGGAAACAACTAGTTTGAAACTCCAGAGGCCAGAACAACACTGTACAGCATCCAGGGAAGAGTGGGAGGAAGAGGTTGATAAAATACAGTAAAGAACTCTAAATTGCTCTGTCCACACAGCAACTACCAGTGCTCATCTCCTACTCTCATGGCAGGTTGCTGTGGGGTCCAGTCCCTGACTAGCTGCTGGTGATAGAAAGGGACGGAACAATCCTCTTCCCCAAGAAAAGGGGTGTGTACTGTCAATCACTGGTCACAGCTTTTGATTAGCAAATTTGTATTGCTGGGTCCCGGCTCTGAAGGCAGCTATTGTTTCAACCCACCCCAGACAAAGGTGGTGGCTGCCATTGTTTCAACCCTACCCTGGACAAAGGGGGCAGCAGCCATTGTTTCACCCCTCCCTGGACAGGGGCAGAGGTGGTGGAGATTTAAGATGCAGGGCTTCCTCAGGACTGCAGGGGACAGTTAGCTGCAGGGATGCATTTGCTGGGCAGGCCAGGAAAGCTCAGCTTTGGGGAGTTGTCATAGAAGTTTTTGGCACTCTTCCTGACGCCCCTCCACAGTGCACTTTGGAGCCAGTCCATGCCCACTTCGTGTGCCCCTGGCCCTGTTTTGGTTGGAAAAGACCGAATTGGGAAAGTCCTCCCCAGGGTGACCTCTGCCCAGAATTTGCCCTCCAGCAAAAGCAGCATGAGACAATTAAAGGAGTGTAAAAAACTATAGAGGTGGACAGTCTGGGACAAAGGCCTGCTGCCAGCTCCAGGTACCTGGGAGAGGGAGGTTTGTCCCCAGGAAACGGGACGGTCAAATTCCTGTAAACGGGAACTCCAAAACAACTAACAAGCTAAAGTCCAGGACAGGACAGAGGCCCAATAAGACAGGGAAAACCCTGCACAGTGCATTCGCCTTGGGCAGACCTTCCTGGTAGGAGGGCTGAAGCTCATGAAAATTTCTGTCTTATCACCAGCTGGATTCAAAATCAGAAAAGAGATATCCCAGGGAGCAAATGCCAGAATTAGCATTTTTAAATATTAAAATGTACAGTGTGCAACAAAAGAGTACAAGACAACAAAGAAACAGGAAATGATGTCCTAGCCAAAGGAAAAGGAAAGAAATACAGAAAACACCAGTAAAGATGATGAGAATGTGGACATGTCAAACATAGCCTTTAAAAAATGATATTTAAAAAGCTAAGGAGATGAAGAAAAGTAGAGAGAAAAAACTACAGGGTATCAGGAAAATGATGATTGCACAATATGAGAGTTTAAGTAAAGAGACAGAAAATTTATGAAGGAACTAAATAGAACTCCTGGAGTTGAAGACCATAATAAATGAAGTGAAAAATGCCCAGGAGGATTTCAAGAGCAGAATGGAGCTGGCAGAAGAAAGAATCAGTGAACCTGAAGACAAGACACTTGAAATGAGTCAGGCTGAGGAATAGAAAGATAAAAGGAACACTAAAATCGAAAATAGCCTAAGACAACTACAGGACACCATCAGTTGCACCAATATTTGTGTTATAGGAGTCTCAGAAGGAGCAGAAAGAGAGAAAAGGGCAGAAGGGATAGTCAAAGAAATGATGACAGAGAACCTCCCAAATTTAGCAAAAGACGTGAATATGCACATCCACCAATCACAGAGAACACCAAACAGGATAAACATGAAGAAAAACACACCCCGTCATAATATTGATGTCACTATCAAATGCAAAAGACAAAGATTTTTGAAAGCTGCAAGAGAAAAGCAACTTACTATGTGCGAGGGAATCCCAATAAGACTGAGTGCCAGTTTCTCATCAGAAACCATGGAGGCAAAAAGGCAGTGGATTGAAATACTGTAAGTGCTGAAGAAAAACGACTGCCAGCCAAGAATTTTATATCCAGCGAGACGCTCTTCAAAAATTCGGGAGAGATTAAAACATTCTCAGATAAACAAAAGATGAGGGAGTGCAGTACCACTAGACCTGCCCTACAAGTAATGCTAAAGCACTGTACAGTGGTTCAAAGCAGCATAAGGAAATAAAGACCTCCAGTAAAGGAAGCCATTATAAATGTTAGTATTACTGTATTGTATTGTTTAGTATATAACTCCACTTCTTACTTCCCATAGGTGCTAAAATGTAAATGCATGAAAAAGAATGATAAATCTAGGTTTTTGGACATACACTGTACAAGATATAAGTGGCAACAAGTACCAAAAAAATATTGAAGGACAGAGGGGTATAGGAAAGTATTATGAGCATGCTATTGAAGTTAAGTTGGTATCATACCAAATATAATTGTTGTATATTTAGGGTGTTAAATTTTAACCCCATGGAAACCACAAGGGAAACAGATGAAAAAAATATCCAGATATAAATGAGAAGGCACTTAGTGTGGTACAACACATGAAAGAAAATAAATGTAAAAGTAGGCTTTAATGGAAATATGGGACAAAAAAAGTATAAGACTTACAAAGGCTAAATAGCAAAATGGCAGAAGACCTGTATTATCCGTAGTGGCTTTAAATGTAAAGAGATTAAACTCTAGTCAAAAGGCAGAGATTAGCAGAATGGATAAAAAAACATGACCCAATTATATACTATTGGCAAGAAAACTCTCTTTAAAGACAGAGATACAAGTAGGTTAACGGTGAAAGGATGGAAAAAAATATACCATGCAAAATAGTAACCAAAAGACAGCTGGGTTAGTCAGTTAAAATAGACTTTAAGTCAAAAACTTTTTTGAGGGACAAAGAAAGTCATTACATACTGATAAAGGGGACAATTCAACAGGAAGGTGTAACAATTATAAATATACATGCCGCTAACAGCAGAGCTGCAAAATATATAACAGAATTGAAGGGAACAATTATGGTTCCACATTAATTGTAGGAGACTTTAACATACCACTCTCAGTAATGGATAGAGGGAAGCAGATGAGGCTCAAGCATCTGGGCATCCGCTTATCACATGGGAGGTCCCGGGTTCGGTTCCCGGTGCCTCCTAAACAAGCAAGACAGTAAGGCAGTGAGCTGGCATGGCGAACTGACACAACAAGATGATGCAGCGAGATGATGCAATGAAGAGACACAGAGAAGAAACACAGTGAGAGGCCCAACAAGCAGGGAGTGGCTCAAGTGATTTGGTGCCTTCCTCCCACGTGGAAGTTCCCAGGTTTGGTTCCCATTACCTCCTAAAAAGATGAATAGAGAGCAGACAGCAAGCGCAAACACCAAGGGGAGTGGGGGTGGAATAAATAAGATAAATCTTAAAAAAAAAAAAAAATGGATAGAACATCTAGTCAGAAGATCAATAAGGAAGTACAAGACTTTAATGATACACCAAACCAACTAGACCTAACAGACATAAATAGAACACTGCACCCAATGAAAACAGAATATACATTCTTCTAAAGTGCATATGGATCATTCTCCAAGATAGACCATATGTTGGGTCACAAAAGTCTCAATAAATTAAAAAATATTGAAGTCATACAATGTATATTCTCTGACCACAACAAAATGAAGCTAGAAATCAATAACAGAGAGAGAGGGAAAATTTGCAAGTTTGTGGAAATTAAACAGCACACTCTTAAACAACCAATGAGTTAAAGAGGAAATCAGAAGTGAAAATAGGAAATATCTTGAGGTGAATGAATATGAAAATACTACATACCAAAACTTATGGGATGCAGCAAAGGCTGAAAGGGAAATTTATAGCTGTAAATGCTTACCTTATAAAAGAAGAAAGACTTCAAATCAGAGATCTATCCTCAAAACTGGAAGATCTAGAACAAGAAAAACAAACTAAACCCAAAGCAAGTAGATGGAAGGAAATAAAGATTAGAGTGGAGATAAATGGAAAACAAAACAAAAAACAATAGAGAGAATCAACAAAACCAAAAGTTGATTCTTTGAAAAGATCAACAAAATCGACAAACCTTTAGCTAGACCAGGGGTTCTTAACAAGGGGTCCGTGAGCTTGAATTGAAATTCAAAAAAACATTATTCTTGGGGGGACGTGTTGGTGTGGGTGTGATATATTTACTAAATAATACACAATATAGTGTGGACTTAGTAAGGGGTCTGTGGTTTTCACCTGACTGGCAAAGGGGTCCATGGAACAAAAAAGGTTAACCGCTGAGCTAGATTTACAGAGAGAGAGAGAGGATACAAATAACGAAAATCAGAAATGGAAAGGGAGTCATGACTAACGACCCTGCTGAAAGGAAAAGGACTATAAGTGAATACTAAGAACAACTATAGGCTAATAAATTAGATAAACTAGATGAAATGTACGAATTCTTAGAAACACACAAATTACCTACATTGATTTAAGAAAAAGAAGATCTCAACAAACCAATTACTAGTAAAGAGATTGAATCAGTAATCAAAAAACTCCCAACAAAAAAAAGCCCAGGACCAGATGGTTTCACAGTGGAATTCTACCAAGCATTCCAAGAAGACTTAACTCCAATTCTGCTCAAACTTCTCCAAAAAATTGAGAGGGAACACACCCTAACTCATTATACGAGGCCAACATCACCCTCATATCAAAGTCGGATAAAGATACCACAAGAGAAGAAAACTACAGACCAGGATCTCTTATGAATATAGATGCAAAATTCCTCAACAAAATACTAGCAAACTGATTCCAACAGCATATGAAAAGAATTATACACCATGACCAAGTGGAATTTATCCCTGGTATGCAAGGTTGGTTCAACATAAAAAAAATCAATTAATGTAATAGCAATTTAAACACAATGGAGGGCAAAACCCACATGATCATCTCAATCAATGCAGAAAAGGCATTTGTCAAAATACCTTTTGATAAAAATACACAGAACACTAGGAATAGAAGGAAACTTCCTCAGCATCATAAAGGGCATGTATGAAAAACCCACAGCTAACATCCTACTTAATGGTGAAAGACTGAAAGCTTTCCCTCTAAGATTAGATATTGAAATTGAAGAGAAGCCTAAACCAAAACTACTTTAAATTAAAATATTTGTTTCTATGAAAATGGGATAGAAGTATCAGACATAATCCATTTTAATAAATACAGAAACATAGCTTTAGGATCGGCTTCTAATTTACGCTCCTGCAGTGGATAAAGAATGGTTGTGTGGGGTGTTGTTGGGGGTGTGGGCGGCGGGGAGCATGGGAATCCCTGTAGTTTCTTAGTAATATTTGGGTAATCTAGGCACCTTTATAAAATGTATACATATATATATAACAAATAACATTTATGTAAACAAATGCACAGATATGCATATGTATTATATATCATTTTACAAAAAAAAAAAGACCTTATACACTAGTGAACTAGGTACTTACCCACACCAGTGCTCATTGCCTCACTTATGAGACCTCCAACCTTTGTAAAATACCAGTGTTAGAACATTCAGAATAAGAGGTTAAGTGCAAAGCAGTATTGGCTTTCATTCATTTCAGTAATTGCAGTGTTGTTTTTTCCAAGCTATTTTGGTTATTTCTATTCAGGCATTAAGTTGAGAATAAATAGATGAAATACATTTAGTTTTATCTTTCAACTTTCCTGCTCTTGAAATATTTATAATAAATACTTCGATAAGGATAAAATTGTATGAATTACTTGGAGGAAGTTTTCAGAAAATATTGCTTTCAGGTGAAGAGTACTGAGTTTGGTATCAGTACTGGTGCAAATTCTGGCTGTGCATTAGTACTTAGTAGCTGTGTGACCTTGGGCTGATTGTTTAACCTTTCTGAGCCTTGGTTTTTATATCTATTAAATAGAGATTAGTATGTTTTTTTCAGGAACATTGTAGGGATTAGTGATAATGTTACAGACAGGGAGGCAGTATAGGGTAATATGGAAGAGTATGGACTCTAGAGCCAGGCTGTGTGGGCTGGAATCACCTGGCTCTGCCACTTACCATCTGTGTGGCTTTGGGCACTTGGCTTAACCTCTTTGTCCTCAGTTTCCTAACCTGTAAAGGAGGCATGATAAGAGTTCATATCTCATAGTGTTATTACTTGAGTTAATATTTGCAAAGTACTTAAAACAGTGTCTGGTACATAGTGCTGTTTAAGGGTTTGTTGAATAAATTGTTAATTAGAGCTCCTGGTACCATGCAAACACTCAATAAAAAGTAGCTATTTGTATTCAATGTATAATTGATTCCATGTGAAAACAAATCCTTAAAATTTTGATAGCCATATAACCTCCCTCAGCATTTTTTAATCAAGTCCTTAAAGCCTTATTCATACAAATCTTCAAGGGACAAGGAATGTTTATCATTTGTATTCTAAAGTGTCTACTTGATGCAAATTACTTTTTTTAGAGTAATTTTTTTAGTGTAATTAATGATGTGTAATTGGCCTAATTAATCTGACCTGTTGATCACAAGTCAGTTGCCTTTAACCCAAAGGGAAGGCTTCCTTTCCAGGTTTATAAATGCCGTCTCATCTTTCATTGCCTCTAACACCCGTCGCCTATTCTAGGAGACCTCGGGCCAGCTTTACTGTATATGGAATTCTAGTTCTGTGAAGTTTTGTACCCTAGAACTAGAAGGGGGTGGGAAAATCTGAGACAGGTTTTATTGGTAAAAATCATTATTAAGTTTTATATTTGTTATCTTCCTGCCACAGAATTATGTTTAAATGTACAAAGAGCTTTGCATTAGCTAGCACCATGAGACTTTTTTCTTCCCAGGGGTTCTTAACCTTTTTTGTTCCACAGATCCCTTTGCCAGTCAGGTGAAAACCACAGACCCTTTACTAAGTCCACACTATACTGTGTATTGTTTAATAAATATATCACACCCACACCAACATGTCCCCACAAGAATGTTTTTTTTTTTTTAAATTTCAATTCAAGCTCATGCGCCCCTTGCTAAGAACCCCTGCCTCAGACCTACTTAGCACTAGCAGCCTGTTAAACCTCGAATATGGAAGAGAGTTCAAAGGTTTTTGTTTTGTTTTTCTCATTTCATCTCACTTCCCCCCACACCCTTCCTCCATTTTGGGCTAAGGAAAATCACTTATTTGATTCTTCACTGAGCACTCTCATTAGACAGATAGATGTCTCTCTGTCAACAGGATTTACATTCATAGCAAGTGGGATTATTGTTCTTTTGCCCCTGTCAGGTAGGGAGAGAGTGACTGATGTTTGGAAGCAACCTACGCAGCTGGCCTTTTCTTGCTGGTGAGCAGCATTGACGTCAGTTTTGGCTGATCAGTATTCAGTTTGTGCAGTGGGTCAGGCTTGTCTCTGTCGCTCTCCTACCTTTCATTTGTCAGCTTTCACTTCCTTATAATTTTCTTCTTCCTTACTTTTATGACAATTACAAATGATGTGTAGCTCTTCATCAAGGATGGATAGCTGAATTCTACTGGCTATTTTAGAAACAAGGATAAATTTAACCCTACGGCCATCTGCTACTCCGTGGGAGAATTTTTAAAATTATAAATTAGACATTATAACACTCTGCTAGAGATTTAAAATTACCCTGGTTGTGTTGATTCCTAGAAATAGTTTACTTTTTCTTAGTTTGAAGATTAGTTTTCAATGTTCTGTTTGCTGTTTTCCTTTTTTAAAAAAATTATTTAGTTTATGTAACTTCTATTTAGTCTTTGTCATTTAAATAAAATCATGAAAGTATTTAGAAATTATAATCATCTTGCTACAAAAATGCTGACAAACTGTTTAATATCTTCTATATCTTTTTCGTAAACTTATTCTCGGTACTCAAAGAGTGGTCTAGGGACTAGCAGCAATCAGCATCACTTCAGAGCTTGTTAGAAGTGCAGAATGTCAGACCTACTCAGTCAGAATCTGCATTTTAGCAAGTTCTCAGGTGATTTGCCTGTATGTTCATGTTTAAGAAGGACTAATCTATTTCACACCAGTAAACAGAACAGAATTTTGTAATGTGCTCAGTTACCATTAGACAGTACTCATCACAATGAGCCTGTTTACTCTGTGCCAGGCCTTGTTATTCCTGAAACATTAGCCCTTTGCTAATAATATTTGGGCACTGATAATTTATGTAATTTAATTAGTGATGACAGTAATAATAATTGGTGTGTTACCAGGAAGACACTGGTCAGTGAACTTTCAAAATATAAAGCAGAAAACAATAATAGCAGTTCTAGTACTGTGTACAGATATATCCACAGTCTGTAACTAGTTAGTTAGAGGTAGTAACCTAGAACACTCAGCTTTTGAGACGAAGTTGATTTCCATGAGAGTCAGTAATTGATCTGTTCTGTAGTTAAAGACTGTATCCCAAATCCTATTTTTTATAGACATTTTAGGCCACATGGAAATTGGGTGAGAGAATATGGAGATATAAGGAAAACCCACAACAAATATTGGGATAAAATTTCAGAGTACATGCCTTGGTGCATGTTCTAATTGGAGGAATTGGGTTATGGGGGCATCATCTTCACATGAAAAGGACAAGATGTATCTATTTAGCACATCATGCATTCTTAAAATGCGTGCAGATTCCTAAAATGAATGTAGATATATATTTCTGACATTTACTTTGTAAACATCCTAATTATTCCCATTCACTTATTTAGGATGCTGTTAACATAGCTTCTAATATCACAGAGAAGAGAAAGCTCCCACTTGTCAACTTCTGTCACAGTGATAAATTAGAAAATCTCTTCTATCTGTTTAATGTAGAGGATTTTTTTTTCTTGGTTTATCACAGCCTTGCCTCTATTTGATTAACCCTCTGATTAGTGGCATCCCTGGAACATCTGTGATACAGTAAAAAAGAACACCTGGCTTGGAGTTCAGAGGACCTCTGTATGCTGGCTAAACCACTTGCAGCTGTAGATACTTGGGCATGTCAGTTAACCACTTTGAGCCTCAATTTTCCCTTTTGTGAAGTAAGAGCAGTAATACCTCACAAGGTTGACATCAGTGTTACATGAGGTAATATATACAGAACATCGAGTATATGGTGCCTAGCCCAAAGAAGACATGATATAAGTATTCTTTGGATTTGTTTATAACTCATAGACCATGTTGAAGGACTAGTTGTCATTTTATTTGTAAAAATATTTATGATTTCCTATTGAATCATCTTAAAATTGAGAAGCTAAGAGGTTCTTCAAGAAAGACTTTTGTTTTTCCTACTTGGTTCAGGAAATTTGAAAATCATGATTGCTCTGACAAATTGAAAGTATGCTATGAAGGAGAGTTCAAACTTAATTACTCCCACACAAATGACAAATTGCTGCAGAAGAAAGAAGCTTCTTTACATCTTTCAAAATTTTGTCAGAGTTGCTAAGTCAATAACATATGAATAAAAATACTATTAGGATTATGCTAGAATAAACCCTGGATTGGAGTTGGAGGAATCATTTTTAACTCATAGGTTATTTGTTTGTTTGTTTGTTTGTTTTTTAATACATATACATATAGATAGTTACAGAAATAATCATAGATGTATGAGTAATAATGGGTTAGTATTCATATGTATATTCACTTGCTCTGTCTGCTGACAGGGTCTAAGGGCAATGACATCCCAGTAGCAATAAGCACACCTGGGGCCTAGTCCTGGTTTCTAGATACCATTCTTCAGTAAAAGGAACCAGAGCTCCTTGGAGAAGTGGTTGATTTCAGGGCTTGGACGGGGAAAATACAAGATGAGCCTGGAACATGTCATGGTGCCAAAAGGTAAGAAAATGCTTTGAAAAGAAAAACAATTGGGACATGTTGCAAGAATACAAGAGCCAACCTCACATAGCTCCCAGTGGCCAAAACTGGAACAAGCTGAGCATCAATATAAATAATACATGGAATTATAACCCAAAGAATAAAATAAATATTCATCAGTACATCATATATATAATAAGTTAATTAATAAATAAATGGGAGAAGGGAGAATTCTTCCTTAGGGAAGATGTCTACCTAATAAGTATAGAAGGAATTAGGGTAATGAAAATTCACCATTAAAACACTACAGTAATCATTGCTGCAATCAAAATACATTAATAAATGCTAAAATTAGTGGGTGAAAGTTTGAGGAGAAACAGGATGTTTATATAGTTTCAATATATCTTCTCTAAAATATTTCTTAATTACAAAGGGAAAAAATAGTGCAGAAACCTGGCACACACCACCTTAATCAACTGATGTGTGTCTAAATGCACATCATTTTAAAATAAGTTTGTCTAAATGCAAACTTATTTTAAAAGGCTGCATCTGATATGATGTGCTGAGAAGAGCACGTTATTTCTGTGATATTCTTCCTTAAAATTCATAGCCTTTTTTAAGTTTAAAAAAAATCAAAGTGATGGAGCAGAGGTGGCTCAAGCTATTTGATGCCTCCCTTCCACACAGGAGGTCCCAGGTTCAGTTCCCAGTACCTCCTGAAAAGAAGACAAACACACAACGAGCAGACACAGAGAGCAGACAGCGAGCACAGACAATGAGCGGGGGTAGAAATAAATAAAAATAATTCTTTAAATATATATCAAAGTGAACCCACCATTGCTTGGCATAAGTTTTAAATCAGAGAAACAGCAAGCAAAATGTTTGAGGAGACTTGGGACTTAACGGTTGACCAAGATGGACGCATAGGACACTCCAGGGTGCCATTTCCCCACAGAATCTTTTGAACAACTAGCAAAAACTGACAGAGCCATCTTCCTCAAAACTACAGAAAACAGTTAAAGGGTTACAGTAATTGAGTGAGTGCCAAATCAAGAAAAAGCTTGTGGTGCCCTTGCTGGCCCCTCCCTCACCTCCTTTCTGGTGTAGCCTGCACTCCCATTGTGGGGCCCTGACCCTGTTCCAGAGAGAGCAGAGTAACCCCTATGTGCATACTGGGGTGCTTGTATGTCCATACAGATCTATCAGATGACAGACTGAAAGGCTGATCCAGGAAACGCGTCTCTAGCTTGTCCTCTAAAACTTGCACTGCAAGCAGAAGCATCTTGTAGACAGCTAAAGCAGTGTGAGAAACCATTAAGTCAAAGCGGCGTGGGGCAAAGGATTACTAGCTTTAAGAAATACAATACTTTGGATGGATTATATGGTATGTGAAAAAAAAGAAAAAGAAATACAATAAAGCACCTGGGAGTGAGGGGGTTTGGGGGGCATCTACATCATAGGGAGTAGAGGGGACATTCAGATTCCTGTAAATGGGGAATTCCTAAGACACGAGCAAGCACAAGCCCAGGACAAGAATCAGACTTAGAAAAGGTGGAGAGGATCCTGTTCTTCACTTTCATCTTGGGCTGACCTTCTTGATAGGAGGGCTAAACTCTGAAGGAGAGCCCCAGCCTACACAGAGCCAATGTATAAAGGCTGTAAAAGGTGTTTTCTCTGTTGGTTGGTCTGTTTTTGTTTGCTCCTGGTACACTCAAGGAAATCTGTCAGTAGCTAAATGCAAACTTAGGAACAGACAGCTCAGGGACTGAATCTCATAGTTATCACATTAACATATTAAAATGTACAGTGTGCAACAAAAGATTACAAGACAAACAGTAAATGATGATCCATACAGAGAAACTATATAAAAATCCAGAAACTATCAACAAAGGAGAAAAGACTGTGAACATAAAGGACAAGGACAAAAAAAAAAATGACCTTCAATATGGTTAGGGAGAAAAAGGAAAACACAGAAAAACAACTAGAGAATACCAGGTAAACAATGAATGTCTAATGCAAGAATCTCAATAAAGAGATAGAAGTTTTAAAAAGGAACCAAACAGAAAGACTAGAATTGAAGGCCAGAATAACGGAAATGAAGAATTAGGGTTTCATCAGCAGATTGGAGCTGGCAGAAGAAAGAATCAGTGGACTCAAAGACAAGATGATGAAATGAGTCATGCTTAGAAGCAGAAAGAAAAAAGAATGAAGAAAAGTGAACAGAGCCTAAGAAACCTGTAGTACACAATCAAGCATACCATTATGGGTATCTCAGAAGGAGTAGAAAGAGAGAAAGGGCCAGAGGGAATAGTCAAAGAAATAATGGCAAGAAACTTCCCAAATTTAATTGAAGACATGAATATGTACATTCAAGAATCCCAATGAACCTCAAACTGGATGAGCTTAAAGAGAACCATGCTAAGACACATAGTAGTCAAACTATTGAATGCCATGTACAAGGAGAAAGTTCTGAAAGCTGAAAGAAAAAAGCAACATGTCATATACAAAGGAGCCCCAATAAGGTTAAATGCCAATTTCTCATCAGAAACCATGGAGCAAGAAGGCAGTGGGATAAAATATTTAAAGTGCTGAAAGAAAACAGTTGCCAACCAAGAAATTTATATCTGGCAAGACTGTCTTTCAAAAATGAGGGAGAGATTAAGACGTTATCAGATAAACAAAACTTGAAGGAGTTTGTCACCGCTAGACCTGACCTGTAAGCAGTGCTAAAGGGAGTTCTTCAGAGTGAAAGGAAAGGATACTAGACAGTAGATCAAAGTGGCATAAAGAAAGACTTCTGATAAAGGAAACCATATGAGTAATTATAACTGTTAGCCTGATTGTATTATATTTGTGGTATGTAACTCCACTATTCTTACATGTTCTAAAATGCAAATGAATAAAAAGTATTGATAAATCTATGGTTTGGGACATACAGTGTATAAATATATAATTTGTAACAAGTATAACAAAAAGGTGGGGGATGAAGGGTTATAGGAACAGTGATTGTGTATACACTGAAGTTAAATTGGTATCAAAGCAAATGTGATTTTTTATAGATTTAGGATGTTAAATTTAAGCCCTGTGGTAACCATAAAGCAAATATCTGAGAAATATATACAGAAGGAAATGTGAAGTGACTCATAATAGTACACTACAAAAATCAAATACATATGATAGGCATTAATGGAAGAATTGAGGGGCAAAAATGCCGTAAGACTTACAAAGGCCAAATACCAACATAGTGGAAGAAAATTCTGCACTATCAGTAGTTACTTTAACAATTAATAGATTAAACTCTACACTCAAATTACAGAAATTAGCAGAATGGATAAAAAAGCATGATCTATCCATATATTGCTTACAAGAGGCTCACCTTAAATTCAAAGACACAAGTAGGTTGAACGTGAAAGGATGGAAAAAAGTATATACACTGTAAGTAGTAACCAAAAGAGAGGTGGTGTAGCTATACGAATATCAGATAAAATAGACTTTAAGTCAAAAACTGTTTTGAAGAACAATGAAGGTCATTATATACTTATAAAGAGGTCAGTTCAACAAGAAGACTTAACAGTTATAAATATGTTTATATCTAATGGCAGAGCCTTGAAATATATGAAGGAAATATTGACAGATTTGAAGGGAAACATAGTTCTGCATTAATAGGAGGAGACTTCAATATACCACTTTTCCTTAATGGATAGAACACCTATACAGAATATCAATAAGGAATTAGAAGGCTTGAATGATACTATAAACCACCTAGACATAACAGACATATATAGAACCCTTCACCCAGCAGCAACAGAATACACATTTTTCCCTAGTGCACATGGGTCATTTTCCAGGATAGACCTTATGTTAGGTTAAAAAAAACAAGTCTCGATAAATTTAAAATTATTGAACTCATACAACATGTCTTCTCCATCCACAGTGGAATGAAGCTAGGCATTAAAAACAGGGAAAACTTTAAAATCCACAAATATGTGGAAATTAACAGCAAACTCCTAAACAACCAACAGGTCAAAGAAGAAATCACAAGGGAAATTAGGAAATATCTTGGGGTGAATGACAACCAAAATACAACATACTAAAACTTATGGAATACAGCAAAGGCAGTAATGAAAGGAAAATTTATAGGTCTAACTGCTTACATTAAAAGTGAAGAAAGACCTCAAATCAAAGTACTAGCCTCACAATTGAAGGATCTAGAAAAAGAAGAGCAAACTAAACCCAAAGTGAATAGAAGGAAGGAAATACAAAGATTAGAATAGAGGTAAATGACATAGAGAATAGTAAAAGAGAAAATCAACAAAATCAAAAGTTTGATCTTTGAAAAGATTGATACAATTTACAAAACTTTAGCTAGGCTGACAAAAAAAAGCAAAAGGATGTAAATAGCTAAAATCAGAAATGAAAGTGGGGACATTACTACCAATCCCACAGAAATAAAAAGGATTAGAAGACGATAGTGTGAACAACTGTACCCCCAAGAAATTAGATACCACAAATAAAGTGAATAAATTCCCAGAAACACACTGACTACACTGACTGAAGGAAAAAATAGACAATCTTAACAGACCAACAAGTAAAGATACTGAATCAGTAATCAAAAACTTCCCTATAAAGAAAAGCCCAGGACCAGATGGCTTCATTGGTGAATTTTACCAAACAGTCCAAAAAGAATATCAATCCTGCTCAGACTCTTCCAAGAAATTAAAGAGGAGAGAACACCTTCTAACTCATTCTATGAGGTCAGCATCACCCTAATGCCAAAAACAGACAGACACCACAAGAAAAGAAAATGACAGGACCAATATCATATGAATATAGATGCAAAAATCCTCAACTAAATACTAGCAAACCGAATTCAACAGCATATTAAAAGAATTATGCACCATGATCAAGTAGAATTTATCCCTGGTATGCAAGGTTAGTTCAACATAAGAAAATCAGTTAATGTAATATACCACATTACCACAATGAAAGAAAAAACCCACATGATCATCTCATTTGGTGCCGAAAAGGCATTTGACAAAATTGAGCACCCCTTCTTGATAAAAACACTTAGAACAATAGGAATAGAAGGAAACTTCTTCAACGTGATTAAGGACATTGAGGAAAAGCCCACACCTAACATCCTACTTCATGGTGAAAGACTGAAAGCTTTCCCTCTAAGATCAGTAACAAGACAAGGATGCCCACTGTCACCACTGTTAGCATTATACTGGAAGTTCTTGTCAGAACAATTAGGCAAGAAAAAGAAATAAAAGGAATCCAAATTGGAAAGGAAGAAATAAATCTTCCTTTTTGCAGACGACATGACCCTATGTACAGAAAATCTTGAAAACTTCAAAACAAAGCTACTAAAGCTAATAAACGAGTTTGGCAAAGTGGTGGGGTACAAAATCACACAAAAAATCAGTAGTGTTTTTATACACTAGTAAAGAGCAATCTGAGGAGGAAATCAAGGAAAAAATTCCATTTACAATAGCAACTAAAAGAATCGAATATCTAGGAATAAATCTAACTGAGATGTAAAGGACTTGTTCACAGAAAACTACAAAACACTGCTAAAAGAAATCAAAGAAGACCTAAATAAGTGGAAGGACATTTTGGGTTCATGGATTGGAAGACTAAATATTGTTAAAATATCAATTCTACTGAAAAGGATTTACAAATTGAATGCAATCCCTATCAGAATTTCAACAGCCTTCTTTGCAGAAATGGAAAAGCCAATTGTCAAATCCATTTGGAAGGGAAAGGGACCCAGAATAGCCAAAGCCATCTTGAAAAAGAAGAAAGAAGTTGGAGGATTCACACTTTCTAACTTTAAAGCATATTAACAAAGCTACAATGGTCAAAACAGCATGGTATTGGCACAAGGATACACATTGACCAATGGAATAAAAATTGGAGTTCAGAAATAGACCCTTACATCTATGGCCAATTGAATTTTGACAAGGGCACCAAGTCCATTCAATTGGGAAATAATGGTCTCTTCAACAGATGGTTCTAGGAGAACTGGTTAGCCATATGCAAAAGAATGAAGGTGGACTCTGACCTCACACCATATACAAAAATTAAATCGAAATGGCTCAAGGTCCTAAATATAAGAACCAAAACTATAGACCCCCTTGAAGGAAACATAGGGAAGCATCTTCAGGATCTTGTATTAGGCAGTGGTTTCTTAGACTTTATACCAAAAGCACAAGCAATGAAAAGCAAAATAGGTAAATGGAATCTCATCAAAATTCAAACCCTTTGTGCACCAAAGGACTTCATCAAGAAAGTAAAAAGACAACCTACAGAATAGGAGAAGATACTTGGAATCCACATATCCGATAAGGGTTTAAATCCAGACTATAAAAAGAAATCCTACAACTCAACAACAATTTAAAAATGGGCAGGGAAACGGCTGTGGCTCAATTGGTTGGGCTCCCGTTTACCATATGGGAGGACCCAGGTTCGATCCTTGGGGTCTCCTGGTAAAGGAGCTCCTGCGTGGCGCGGTGAGCTCAGGGCCTGCACGCTGCGATGCGCTTGCGCAACAAAGATAAGCAGCAAGGAGGGGATAAATAATTTTTTCAAAATGGGCAAAAGACTTCGACATTATCCAGAGAAGATACGCAAATGGCCAAAAAGCAGATGAAAAGATGTTCGTCATCGTTTGCCATTAGGGAAATGCAAGTCAAAACCACAATGAGATGCCATTTCACACCCATTAGAATGGCTATTATTAAAAACAAACAACAGCAACAAAAAACAGAAAATAAAGTGTTTGACAGGATGTAAAGAAGTAGAAACTCTCATCCATTGTTGGTGTGAATGTAAAATGCTGTAGCCGCTGTGGAAAAGAGTTTTGCAGTTTGTCAGAAAATTAAGTATAGAATTATCATATGACCCAGCAAGCCCACTTCCAGGTATATACACAAAAGAATTGGAAGCAGGGACTTGAACAGATATTTGCACATCAATGTTCATAGCAGCATTATTTACAATTACTAAGACATCGAAGCAACCAGTGTCCATCAACAGATGAATGGATAGAGAAAATGTCATATACACACACAATGGAATATTATTCAGCCGTAAAAGGGAATGAAACTGATACATGCGACAACATGGATGAACCTTGAAGACACGTTTAGTGAAGTAAATCAAACACAAAAGGACAAATATTGTATCATCTCACTGATAAGAAGGAATTTGAATAAGCAAATTCATAGGGTTAGAAACTGGAATACAGGTTACCAGTAGCTGGGCTAGGGTTAGGGATTGGGGAGTTAATGCTTACTTGGTACAGAGTTTCTTTTTGGGGTGATGGAGAAGTTTTGGTAATGGTTGGTGGTGATGGTAGCACAACACTGTGAATGTAATTACAGTACTGAATTGTATATTTGAATGCTGTTAAAAGGGGAAATTTTAGGTTATGTGTTTCTAGAATAAAAAATTTTTTAAAACATAGGACTATATAGCACAGACAGTGAACCTTAAGGTAAACAATGGACTATAGTTAGTAGTGCAATTATTCTAAAATTTTTTCATTAGTGTAACAAATATATTATACAAATGCTAAGTGTTAATAGGGAAAGCATAAAGATAAATTAATTTTTAGGAAGATTTAAACACTGTTTGAGGCACGTAGCAGCCATAATTTAGATATTAATTTGCAGATCAGAGAATTAGGGAAGCCATTAAACTAGAAGGACATTTCTTTTCCAGCAAGGCAGGCTTGATGTGCATCTGGCATAGAGAAATGAATGCCCAAGTGATTGTTTTCATGATGCTATCCAAAAGTCAAATGATAATGTGGGATCTTTTTATTATTCTCTGTGTTTAAAAAGTAGTTGACACATGTATGGCATACACATGTTTAGGGAAGGAATAAAAGAATCTGGTTGGTTTGAGGAAACATGAATATAGTCCAATCCATTTGAATAAGTGGTGATAAGCAAATCTTGCATAGCTGTGCCATTTTCATATTTCACCCCTCTTGCTCACCTCTCCCTTCACTATATGCTGTTAAGGTGGGAAGCTGCAGACTGTGAACAAAGCAAATTGTCCAGTTTCCCATGAAGAAATAAAAAGACTTATTTTTAAGTGCCTTTGCATTGCTACTTCTTAAAACTGATAGTTATAAATTGCTCAAAACTAGTACGCATCACTGTGCCAGGGGAGGGCAGTTAACAACAATGGCTCTGTAGCCAGAACTGGTCTCTGTTCCGGTTCTGTTGCCTAGTAGCTAACTGCATAATCTCTGGCAGAGTAACTTAACTTTCTACCCTCACTGTCCCCTAAAATAGGGATACCTCAAGGGTTTTTAAGAAGAATAAATGAAATCATCTTCAGAAATGTTAGGTGAGCTCCTGGCACATAGTAAGCACTTTTAAAAGAGAGAATAATGACAACATGTCCATTCAGGAAACATTTATTGAGCAGCTGTTGTCTACAGGCATTGTACTAAGTGCTGGGAATACATACAAATCTCATTCCTGCATTCTCCATTTGCAAGGAATTTAGTCTGATGGGGAAGACAAATAAGTAAAACAATAAAATTAATAGCAACAATAGCTGCCATTTGTTGAGTACCTACTATGTTTCAATACCATGTCTAAAGCAATGTATAGAGATATAGATACAGATATAGATATATCAGTATTCCAACAACCTTATGAAGTTTAGGTGTTGTCTGCATTTTGCAAATGAGGAAACCAAGGCTCAGAGAAGTCGAAGACCCAGGATTTGATCCCACATCTGCCTTAAGTCTTCCTTAACCAATACATCAGATGATTGCAAATACAATGTTTTATGTGCTTTGACAAGGTTATAGAAGACTTCTGCATATGTGACATTGAAACAGCTTTAGTGAGCCCAATTTTCTTTCAGTGTCTTGGAAAGAATGTTCCCACAGACTCAAGTCTTCCTATTTTCCTCATTTATCTACAAAAAAATAGAAGTAAACAGTTGCTTAGTTCCACTCTTCCTGTAAGTTAACAGGAAACTTTCTTTGTCCTAGATATGAAAAGCCAAGGTTGAACCCGGCTACCACAAGCACTGGGATGCTTTCCTAGCTCGTTGTGCTTCTGCCTATAAAGTGTACCAGTGAGAGAGCCTAAGGCAACAGAGGCCAGGCTGCCTTCCTTAGGGGCCTCTACCCCATCACTCCTTCATTGCGTTTTCACCAAGGTATAGGTGAGGTCAGAATGAAGTAGCTCTATAATGACTCTTTGAAACTTTCAGACATTAAAACGTTATGCTATTTGGAGAATGTCCTCAAATTACATGTGTTAAAACTCATCCTATGCTTATGGTTCAAAGTGTAGCATTTCTGTACCTGCTTCAGGATCTTGAATATACATCCCCAAGCTTCTTGTGCTTTTCTGTGTGAGTGAAATTGATATTTTCTTCTTTAGACCTTTTATAAACATCTTGTCCTTGACTCAATTGAGTGTGGTTTTTCCTGGAAAATTAGAAACATATCTTTATGTACACATGGCTTATAACATGATTTGAGTGGTTAGTCATAGAGGTGGAATTCAGAAGATTAGGCCCTTCTGATAGTGATTTTGGAAAGCAGAGCATAAGACGGAGCCAGGGTCACCTTGTGAAGGGAGCAGAAGTTCTCCTCAGGGCTCATTGCCTCATACTCTAGGAACCAAGGGTCCACCACAGTGGTGTGCCACCAGGCTCAGATGAGGTGCCGGAGACTTTCCCAGGTGCACCCTCAAGCTTTCTCTGCACTTCCTGTATCCCTCCAGTATGTTTTCCAGGGACTTTTTCTCAGAATGACAATAAATAATAATGGTTTCACAGAAGGAGACAGGATCTGACATTTTGCATCTACTGTGTTCAACATTTTGCATTTTAATCTCAATTAATCCTCATAACGTCCGTTTTTGGTTGGTGTTACTAACCTCATGTTTATAGACAAACTAAGGTTCAGAGAAGTTAAATAATTTGCCTAGGGGACTTGAAACTAGAAAGAGGCAAAACTGGAAATCTCCTGTTCTCGCCAACTTCCACGAAGCCGTCTGTGGGATGGGGATTGTTGCTGTTGCGCCTCACTGCTGCTTGTCCCGGGTTCTTAGGTCAGCTAGCTAGCGAAGGGCACAGATGCGAGCATCCTCTCAAGGTGGGAAGGGCGTGCTTGTGAGTTTACGCTAACTCTTTGGATCCTCCCCACAACCTGCTGACTGGGTATGTTTATTCTTTCCACTTTATAGATGGGGAAACCAAGACTCACAGAACTGATTGAGTCAAACAGCTAGTCGGTCTAGCACTGGCGAATTGATCCAGCCCCGCTTGACGCATCTCTTAAAGCTTACCGTGCATGCAGTGCCGTGTGCCAACTTAGAGCTGGTTCCTGTCACTAAGGCAGTGTCACTGCTTCAGTCAGCAGTGTGGAACAACATTAGACAATATAAATATAACATACAAAATAGCAGGAATTCATTTCTTCAGTAAGAATGTGAGACTGAAGGCTTAGCCAAAGGTGTAAGCTTACATTTCTACCAAAGCTAGCTGAAGGTGTCTTCTGTCTTAATTTTCAAGTGTATCAAAGGCATCTCAGTAGAGTGTTTCCAGAGTGCAGTCTGTGTCAAAGCTGCAGGTTCAGTATGACTAAGATTATAAAGAGAGGGCCATTAACTGTGCTGAAGTATCTTGCCAGCGCAGGCTGTAACTGAGTACCTAAGTATCCTGGTGGTGGGTGGCCTGACTCTGGGCCATGTATGTAGCAATCACACTAATGACCTGTTCAGATGGGCATCTGCCTAAATCTGGGTGTGGGGACCAACACTAAGGGAGTTGTTACTTAGAAAGCACTGGCCGCAGTTGCCTTTTAGGGTTATATCCTGCTACGCTGGGGTAATGGCTGTAAGAGCAGTCAGTCACTGGGTTGTGTTTGCATAAATATCAAGTTTTGCTCGTTTGTTTATCTTATAGTTCATATTAAATAGAGCCACTGATCAATCATTAGATAGCTGAATTTTTTTTTTTTTTTTTTTTTTTTGAGGTACTGGGGGCCAGGGATTGAACCCGGGACCTTGCAAGTGAGAAGCTGGCACTCAACCACTGAGTCACATGGGCTTCCCTGAGTTGGTTTTATCATTTGTTTTGCTTGTTGTTTGTTTTTGTATTTTTTTTCAGGAGGCACCGGAACCAAACCCGGGACCTCCCATGTGTGAGGCAGGCACTCTGCTTGAGCCACATCTACTCCCTGAAATTCTAAAATTGATCACTTTCAAGTTGATTGTCCATATCAGTGAATTTTCTTTCAGCCTAAAAATATACAGTTTAAAGATTTTTTCCAGTCTCACTTTCTTTGAGAAGAAAACGTGGTTCACTCATTTAATAGCTATTTATTGGGGACTTGCTATTTGCTGGTAATTGTGTTAGGTGCTAGGGAAACATCACAAGATAGCTGTCGTCCCAGTCCTCGTAGAGCAAATAGTGGTCATATTGTTCATATAACATATTATAAAATTCATTACAGAGAAATTCAGTATACTTTGAGTGCAGAGATGAAAGTAACATTTATTTCCATCCCAATAGATTTCGGTTTTGGAAATTTCTTTAAAAGTGGTGAATTGCTGGCAACCTGGTGTGGCAGCCCCCCTTATGCAGCCCCAGAAGTCTTTGAAGGGCAGCAGTATGAAGGACCACAGCTGGATATTTGGGTATTTCTTTGCTTTGCATCTGTAATGATAATACTTGGTACTCTGGCCCATCTGAAAAGCTCTTGGTACAATAACACTTGGATATTTCATATTTCCCTGTCCACTAGTAATTAGAACATTTGAATCAGATCCCTAGGGAAGGATGTCTAGGGACAAATGTTATCCGAATAGCAGCAATAATTTAAAGTCAAATAGCAATCAAAATGATTAAATTTGGGTCTTTTGGTATTTATTATAGGGTGCTTTATTTCAGTAGTGAGCAATTCAGGTTTTTTTCAAATTCTGAGAAAATGTCAGGTTCAGGCAGGAATCTTTCATATGATGTTTAAAACCCTGAGGATGTTTAGGAAAGCAAAGAGCAAAGTTCTCAGTAGAAAAGTGACTGCACTGTTTTCTTCTCTAGAGCATGGGAGTTGTTCTTTACGTCCTTGTCTGTGGGGCCCTGCCTTTTGATGGACCTACACTTCCGATTTTGAGGCAGAGGGTTCTGGAAGGAAGATTCCGGATTCCATATTTCATGTCAGAAGGTAATATGTTCATCTTGCTACTTGTGCTTTACAGAATTTGAACTCTGAATGAATGCCTGGGCAAAAGCTCCCCTTTTTCTAAGAGTTTGGGTGTAAAATAAAGTGCCTGAGTCATTTTAATGCCATAGAAAGAAGCCACCCTTTGATGTAGGTGAGACAAGTTCCAGCCTTCCTACATGTAACTGAAAACAGAGTCACTTCCCCTGGTTAACAGCAGCGAGCCCTCCCACTCACTCTGGGTCTGTAAATGTCCCAGGTTTATTTTAGACTTAGAGGCACATATTGTAGGTGCAGATTCACAACCATTTTACTCAGTAAGAAATGAATTTTCCTATTTCCTTTGGGTACGACACTGGTAGACCTAAAATTTTAAAATTAAATTAAAAGCCAACTGGCAAAATCCTGTAGAATTAAGTTGAAATGCCATTCTTGTATTAGGTGGTTATGTCTACTCCTGAGTTCAGGTTTGGTTATCATCCTTAACTCTTTTGTCCCTAGTAATGCCTTAGTAGGAGTAGTAGTTCTTTAGCAGTTAAGAGCCTGAACTTGAGCCAGACAGCCAGGCTTTAATCGTAGGTCCACCACTCATTGACTGTGTAGCCTTGGTAAGTTATTTCTTCTCTCTGTGCCTCGGTTTCCTCATCTGTAAAATGGACATAACGGTAGATCCTACCCTGGGATGTTGTGAGGACTAATTTAATTGATCTATACAAAGCACTCAGCACAACGCCTGGCACACAGCAAGTGATAGAAAGTTAGCTTAGAAGGGGATGGTGAGGAGTGTGACATCGACTCAGAGAATAAGCTAATATCCAAAGTGGCAGCAGTGTGGTTTTCATAGTGTAACAGAAGGAAACAGCACTTTACGTACATTTTTCTCAGCTGTACTGATGTGGAGAAAAGCAACGGTCTGTTGGAGAGCTGTTTGCCTCCCTCGTATAGCCTCAATGTATTGGCCTTAGAAGTGTCTGAGGATCCATTTATCATTTGCTTAATTCTAAGAATGAGGTTTATTTTTGTCCCTAAGGCAAATCAGAGTCTGTGTCTAGATACTAATTTTCAGTTGAGAAACTCGGTTAGTGGAAAGGTTTGTTTAACACAGAATTGGATAGACCTACACCCTCCTGTTTTCTTTATTAATTCACCATGTGAACTTGACAAATAGAAGTAGCCTTCATATATTCATTTATTCACTTGACTTCCTGCTCTATAGTGGGCACTGTGGAGGATACAAAGATGAAAGCTTTTGCACAAAGTCACATGAGTCAGGCAAATACACAGAAGTACAAGGTGACTTATGTGCCTTTTGTGAAATTATGTTTTCTCTAGATTGTGAGCACCTTATTCGAAGGATGTTGGTCCTTGACCCGTCCAAAAGGCTAACCATAGCTCAAATCAAGGAGCATAAATGGATGCTGGTAGAAGTTCCTATACAGAGACCTGTTCTCTATCCTCAAGGGCAAGAAAATGAACCATCCATTGGCGAGTTTAATGAACAGGTTCTGAGATTGATGCACAGCCTTGGAATAGATCAACAGAAAACCATTGAGGTAAAGTGATGAAAGATTTGACTACAGATTTATTAGGATTCTGTTACACTTAGTAACTTGAAGTGTCACACTTGTACCTGTCAACCTGCTCTTTCAAAGGTCCATCTCCAGCACCTCGGCGTTCTGTTCAGTTTTCCCTGAAGATTACCTCAAACACTATGTATATTTGCTTTTATTCAATGTATAAATCCCTTGGGGTGATGAAAAAGATTTGGCAATGGCTAATGGAGATTGAGGCACAACTTTTCGTATGTAATTAACACCACTCACTTGTATATATGAGAAGGTAAAAGGGGAAATTTTAGGTTGTGTACACACACACACACCCTAAAACCGTACAACACAATGAAAACAGTGTGCTCAAGTTAGTAGCATAATTAAAATAATATTGTTTCATAAATTGTAACAAAGGTACCACACTAATGCAAAATGTTTATAATAGGGAAAACTGTGTGACGGGGGGATATGGGAAGGAAGTCTGTACTTCCTGCATGATGTTTCTGTAAACCTACAACTGTTCTAATTTAAAAAAAAAATCAAGTACAAGGGGGTATAGAGGATTCAGAAAAGGCAAAGATGGAAGCTTACTGAATACAAAGTAGAGCATTTCTTCCAAGATGAAGCATGAAGTTTAAGCTAGTTTATATGGAAACATAAATGAGCAAGAAACAAGGAGAAGGGTAGGCATCAGGTTTAAGAAAGTCAATTGGATTTAGATCATGAACTAGAGAAAATAAGAAGGCAAAAACAGGTGGATTCCTGATTTGGAAGTATTTAAGGGTCATAGAACAGAGAAGGCCATAAATCTGGGAAATAAAAGTATTTCTCTTTGGTAGCATATTCATAAGATGTACATACTTTTTAATACCTCCATGACAGTAACAATCAAAACAGATTTTTTAAAATGCTGTTTTTAAGGAGGAAGCATAACAAGAAAGAATACAAAATGTACCCCTCATTCCTGTGAAAAAACAAGGCTCTGGATTGAGCTGCCTTTTTCCCCATTGTTGTCCTAAGTGACACCAAACTGGCTTTCCTGCTTTGTTCCTGTTGGGCTCAGCGCTGTCTTTCTCCCCATCCATGAAGTGAACCCAGGTTGGCAGCCGTGCGTGGCTCTGCCGCGTGCCGCTCCTGCTGACAGCGGCCTGCGCCTGCTGTGCTGCACAGCCTCGTGCCTGCGGCCAGGTGGAGTCAAGCTAAAGCAGCAGTTGCTTCTTTGTTCCGTTAGGACCCTGGGAAAGCTGGCGGCTAGAGATGTGAAAAATTGGGAAGCAACTTTATTTTCAAGGTTTCAAGAGGGTGGGACTGCAAAAACAAGAGGAAAAAATTACCTAATAATGGAGACACAGTGTCTCTTGATCTGGCATCTAGATGTCATTCTCCAGCCCAAAATAATCATCAAACAGCTTCCCAAAGACTTTAATCGTTCACTTCAGAGTTGTGAATGGTTTGGTCTCGTGTTGCTGCTATGGAATTAGAGCCGCCTGGCTCAGGACGCTAACTGAGGTCACACCTCAGTGACAGCCATGAGATGGGACCATATGACAACATTGGGGAATGTCTCCACGAGGCCACGAAGGCACTTTCTCTGAACACAGAAAAATAAATGGGTCCTGTTCACGTAAAAGGGTCAGTGAGTCATTTAAAGATATCACCCTTTACATAATTAACAGCAGAGACTTGAAATTTTCTCTCTTCCATTCTGAATTCTGGAACAACTTTCATTTTGAGGTATATTTTATGACTGTTTCTGAGCGCACATGATTTCTTCCCTCTTTTTAAAGCAAGGTGTGGATCATCGGATTGGGGTATTATGGCTCTCTGCCTTCAGCACTTGTTTTCTCCTTTCAGTCTTTGCAGAACAAGAGCTACAACCACTTCGCTGCCATTTATTACCTGTTAGTAGAGCGCCTGAAATCACACAGGAGCAGTTTTCCTGTGGAGCAGAGGCTTGATGCCCGCCAGCGTCGGCCCAGCACCATTGCTGAGCAAACAGTTGCCAAGGTAACACCCCATTAGCCAATAGACTTATCTGTGCGTGTGCCTAGTCACATATTTGACTCATTTTTCATCTTGTAGTACAAAGGGTTAGGATATCATCCTCTACACTCTGTCTTTTTGTAAACTTTCTGCCTCTTTCATTCACTGGATTATCAAATGTTTTTAGTATCTTCAAACATTTTTTCTTTCCTTTAAGAGCTCTCTTCTTTTTTATCATTCACTTATGCTGAGAATTAATGTAACTTGCCTGTACATTCAATTTCATTTAACACATTTTTATTGCAGATTGACTGTGTGGAAGCTTCTGTTATTAGACATTAAAGGGGATAGGATGTGTAAACCCCAGCCATTGTTCTCAGAGACAAGGTCTTGAATAGGCAGGATTCAAAATAGGGAAAGAAAAATGCTGTAGAGGAACTAAGAGCAAGAGAAGGAGATACATCTGAGTGGGAAAGACTATGTGGGAGAGACGGCATTTAAGACCAGCCTTCACAGATGTGTAGGACTTGGTTAGGGAGAGGCAGGAGTTGGAGGCATTAATAGGCAGGCAGAGGAAGCAGCATGAGCAGAAGTGCTCAAGTGGGCAAGCCTAGGACTTGTTCAAATTCTTCCTCTTGAGTTGATGGATCAAGAGGTGAAAAGGTGGGTGGTAAAAGTGGCAAGTTGAAGCCATGTTGTGGAGGGCTTTGAATGCCAAGGTAAAGAGTTTATTTAAAATTTAGGAAGCAGTGGGGACTTACTGAAGGCTGTTAATCAGAAAAATGATATAATTATATCCATGCTCTAAGCTATTTAATTTGGCAACATTGGGAAGAGAGGAATTTGGAGAGAGCAGTAACAAGATTATTATAGTAGTCAAGAATAGAAATAATGAAGGCTTCAGCTTGTATGGTGATGGCAGAAGTAGGAAGAAAACAGGTGTAAGGTCCATTTTCGAGACTCTCTGTGAACTTAGCAGCCGTTTGGAGAGGAAGCTCAGCATGATGGTTAAAAGCAGGGATTCTGGAGCATATCCCAGATTCTGCCATTTACTGTTGTGTGACCTTAAAAAGTTCCTTAATGGGGGAACAGATAGAGCTCAGTGGTTGAGCACCTGCTTCCCAAGTACAAGGTCCAGGCTCAATCTCCAGTACCTCCTTAAAAAAAAAAAAGTTACTTAAGGCCTTTCTTTGCCTCGAGTTTCCCAGGATGTAAAATGGGGATAATAATAGAGTGTTATGAAAATTAAATTAGTTAATATTTATGAAGCACTTAGAATAGCACCTGGCTGTAAGAGCTGTGTAAGTGTTTGTTTTATAAATGAATGAATGCTTCTTGGGGAAGAAGGAAAAACAGTGAGTTCAAGATGACTTCAGTCTTGAGCCTGGGGCTGAGAGAATAGTGGCAGCATTGACTCAGTTGCTCAGGTAGAAGATGTGGATCTGATCCCAGGAGAGAGGCTGGGGCTAAAGAGATTTGGAGAATCATCTCTACAGAGATTGAGAAGAGGAATGGTTCATTCATATGATCTATTAGGACTTCTATCCACTTCTCTGAGTAACTTTATTCCTAGTGAAAGAAAGGGCAGAGGAGTTTTGATTTTGTATTTCTTATTTGTCAGTTTTACAAACTTTATACTATTTAATCGAGTTTTGCATTGGTTTCTACACACATTAAAAAGTCCAAGGAAGGGAAGCGGATGTGGTTCAATCGATAGGGCTCCCGTTTACCATATGGGAGGCCCCGGGTTCGTTTCCCAGGGCCTCCTGGTGAAGGCAAGCCAGCCCGCGCGGCGCAGTGAGCTGACGCAGCAAGACCTCGCAACAAAGGGAGACAAGCAGACACAGAAAAACACACAGCAAATGGACACAGCAAGCACAAGCAGCAAGGGGGGGATAAACAAATAAATAAATAAATCTTTTTAAAAAAAAAGTCCAAGGAAATGAAAACCTGGTTTGAATAGGCAAATGATATATTTCATACATACTTTGGTATAAAAATAATGTTACTATTAATACTAATATGAGTAAGGCAATATATTGATATAGTTTCAGATATTTGGATTAGAAACCTTCAAAGTGAATGGCATTGCTTTCAAGACAGGGGTGGATAAAATGAGAATTTTTAGGTTGGGGTAGTAGTAGTGAGAACCCCCACCTCCCTCTTGAAAATGCCAAGACAGAAGGGTGGGAAGCAAGAAAGTACTGTAGCAGGCTTTCCCTCCCAAGTCTCTTTATTTGTCTTAAACATTACACAAGTGAGGGAATGGTAAGGGGTTACATGCGCTATTGCTTCTGAGCACATGCATGGTATTGTAAATTATATTCTTTGGTAGCTAAACTTGAAGCAGATTCCCTGGGATTTCTCAAATTATATTTTCATTTGGGCAGGTTCAGATGTATAACATGGCTTCTTACGTTTGATAATTTTCTTTAATTACCAAGCACCCCTGGGTTCTTTTCACTTTATGCATTGACCCACGTTGTCATAGAAAACCTGCTACTGTAGTTTCAAATGTTTCTAATTCAAGTAGAAGTCTTCAGTGCTCATTCACAAACTTTTTCTTGAGAGCCTTCTGTATGTTAAGCAGTAGGTACTGAGGATGAATAAGATGCTTCCTATCCTCAGAGATGATCACATTCTAATTTTTAGTGTTGAACTTGTTAAAAACAGATTTCTCTATTTTTATGGATATAATTTGTGCTTAAAATTTTAGTAGAGCCTTTTCACTTTAATTCTTTGTTCTAAGATTTTTTTAAAGAAGTGTCAGGTGACTTGTTGCCTGATATAGCAATAAGAAATCAGGGGAAGCAGATGTGGCGCAAGTGATTGGGCTCCTGTCTGCCATATGGGAAGTCCCAGGTTCGTTTCCCAGGGCCTCCTGGTGAAAGTGAGCTGGTCCACGTGGCATTCTGGCCCGTGAGGAGAGCTGGTGCAACAAAAAGAGACAGAGGAGAGACAGTGAGATACACAACAAAATCAGGGAGCTGAGGTGGCTCAAGCAATTGAACACCTCTCTCCCATGTCAGAAGGTCCCAGGATCGGTTCCCGGTGACTCCTAAAGAGAAGACAAGCAGACACAGAGCACACAGCGAATGGACACAGAACAAGACAGCGAGCGCAAAAACAAGGGGGGTGGATAAATAAAATAAAATAAATTAAATTAAAATAAATAAATAAATCTTGAAAGAAAGAAAGAAAGAAATCAGAAAGCAATCACGTGAGCTTTGGAATCATGCAGATCTTGGATTCCAAACTGACCAATTGCGGGCAGATCAGCATTTCTGAGCCCCAGTGTCCCTAAATATGAAATGGAAATAGCAATACCTACTTCATAATATAGCTACAAAGATAAAATTAGTTAACCTATGCCAACTGTTGAGTTCAGTTCCTTATCATGTGCTAGGCACAGTCTCGACCACTGTGGCTTCAAAGGTCCCCAGGAAACAGTCCCTGCCCTTGAGGTACTTTAGATAGTCTAGTGATAGAGTGCCCCTTACTGTTATTTAGAGAACAGCGAGATGCCCATCTTAGACAGAGTTAGAATACTTACACTTGCTGTATAATATGCAGGAAATGTTATATCTAATTGACTTCAGACAACTATTTAGAAAAAGTGTTATTTAGTGGCTGCTTTTTTTTTCCCTTCAGTTTTTATTTACACACACTTCATATCCACCAAACGTAAACTCCTCCTTACCCCTCTCCCCCAATCCCCTGGTAACTTCTAATCCTCTAATCTATTTTCTGTCTCTGTGGATTTGCTATTTCTAGACATCTCTTGGAGATGACATCATACAATGTTTGTCCATATGTGTCTTGCTCATTTCACCGAACAGAAATGTTTTCAAGGTTCTCCCATGTTGCAGCATGTCTTAGAACTTCATTCCTTCTTATGGCCAAATATATTCCGTTGTGGGTAGGTACCACATTTTGTTGTCCATTCCTTTGTTGATGGACACTTGTGTGGTTTCTACCTCTTGGCTATTGTGAATAATGCTGAATAACCACTAGTTTTCAACAGTCCTTCTACTCCAAATTTCCATCATTTGTAAACAGACAAGAATGAGACACTCATCCCATTTCTCCTTTCTTTGCTGATAGAGGTTGCCTTCCACACCTGTAGGATGAAGTATTTTCCTATAGGAGCTGTGAAGATTTTCCTATAGGAGAGAACTTTTTTTTTCTCATTTCAGTGGTTCTGAAGTCACAAAGTCAGAAGAAGAGATTCAGGACAAAGCACATGATCTAAAAAGTTATCACCATTAGACACAATCATTGCTTATTGCCACTCCAGAGAAGCTGGTAACATCTGCTTCCTTGGGATATTGATGAACCATGTTTATTATAATAACACATTCTCTAGTCAGCTCTGTGGTGCCGAGCATGCTGTTTGTATATTTATACCCTACCATGTTTGAAAGAGACCTCTTGAGTGCATGCTATCAGAAGTCCCATCAGTGATTGCAAGACTCCTAAAAAGCAGATTCCCAAAACTGGCCATCCTATTTCCTATGAAGTGACTGTCACAAGAAAGTGTGTTATTCCTTGGTCCTTACCAAGTTCGTGGTAAGTTGTTGTGCTAGTCCAGGTTGAATGTGAAAGTCGTCAAGGAAAATGTGTTACGCCTGGTCTGGCACAGCATGGTCCTGCCATTTAGAATCACAGCTAATAGGAAACAGACTGAGAAGAAACACACTGGCATCGTATGTTGGCATCACATTTCTGGTGCCATATCTTCAGGTAATGCTTTGCCCTAATAATTAGCTGCTTTCATATAGAAGGAGAGATCAAAGCTCAAAGAGAAATCAAACTTTAATTTTATCATTTGACTGAAGAGCTGATGATATGGGTAAGAAGAAGGTATCAAATATACTTTTTTTTAATCTTTTTTTTAAAATTTTTCAAATGTACTTTTTAAGGAAGTTTAAATTTTACATTGTGACAGCTGTGGCTATAAAAATTAATTTAAATGACTAATGCTTGAAAGGAAAAAACAATTATTTAGCTTCAAAACTGGCCCAGGATATAAGCTTGAGGAATGGTGATATTTATGCTCAAAATGGTATACGGGGTATTTTTTTTTT
>JAQZBX010020725.1:10443-32880 GCA_029593785.1 Cabassous unicinctus | reverse complement strand
CAGGAAATATGTGTTTCTGGAAGATAAAACTGAATGCTTACCTATCTAGACTAATAGCTTGCTCATTGAGGTTTGCTTCAAGACCATTGCCTCATTCTAACCCCTCCCCCAATCAAAAACTATTTTGGCATAAACTCTGCCCAATTCCGATCTGTATCCTACCTTGGAAGACCCACCTTGAAATCCCCCAGTTCTAGCCCTAAAGCCCTATAAATAATCTCCCCAGATTGTCCCTATATTTAGATACTGTCAAGATGGTGTTCTCTGTTACTGCAGAAGGGCTGATAAAACTTAACGTTGTCCAATCAACAGGTTATCTGTTGATCCTTTGGCAGGTCAGTCATCAGCAATTCAAGTAATGTATGAATGATAAATTCTGTTAACTGCTAATCCACAGAATCAACTTTGGCAAACAGGTTTTTTGTTTTTTTGTTTTTTTTTCCAGGCCAGAGAACAAGTTTCTTAGCCTAGAATTCAAGGTCATTTCTGGCCATGACTTTGCTACTTTGGATACTCTTCTCTCTTGGCTTAACATGCCTTCACCCCTCACCCGGTCCTGCCCATCCTTCACCTTTTGCTTCAAGACCCACTTCTGCAAGAGATTTTCTTCTATCAATAGGTCAGAAGGATGATTCACCGGCTAAACCAATAGTCTTCTTAATCTCATGATTTCACGGACAACATTCATGGAACGCCAATCTACTGAAAAGATCCCTGGGTCTAAGTGGCCCATGCTTTACCACTAATGTAGGGTGAGAGCAGGACCTCGCTCTTAGGGTTGTTAGAAGTAAATACAGTAACATATGAAATAAAACGCATTACAGAGGTATCACTTTCCCATGGTAAAGAAATTTAACCCCCTTTATTGAGCAACACTTTCTCATACGTAATATCCCTATGAAATGATTTGGAATTATTCCTCTCACTTTGGATTGCTACCTCTGGAATCCCCTTCTGGAAGCTTCGTAACACGTCCAGATCAAAGCATTCAAGATCTCCAGAGTCCAGATGGACCACAACTTTGCCGCTTCATCTACCAACCAAGCCCTGTGACTCCTGTCTGTGCCATAAACGCCCCTGTACAGTGTGGCCTCGGCTTGTGCTCATGCTTTCCCTTCCATCTAGCGGCCCTTTCCCTGCCCATCTCCACACATTCAGTCTCGCCACACACCAAGGACTCCACAAATCATCATCCTTAGGCAGTCCCCTTACTTCCGGACCTCCGCCTCACAACCCTATTGCAAGACTCAGTTGCCCTCTTTAAAGCTGCTTCTCGAGCTCTCAGTTTTACCCTCATCTGTGCCCACGTCAGTCTGCCTCATCACTTTAGGGCAGCAAGACACAGGTCTTGTCTTCTCCTCCGTTTCAGTCCTCACTTTGTCTCCCTCTCTTTTTTAACCTCCACCATCTTCCCTTCTTCCTCCTTCTTCCCCTTCTCTTCTCCCTCTTCCTTCTCCTCCCCCTCCTCCTCCTTCTCCTTGACCTCCTCTTTCTTTATAATAAGTACCACTTCCCACATGCTAGTCATTTTACTTGCATTATCTCATTTAACCCCTTCAGCAATTTATAAGAGACAGTGGCATTCCCACCATTTCACCTAAGTACATGAGCAAATTGAGGCTTGGACATTTTAAGCTGTGTGTTGAGCGGCAATGGCAAAATTCAAATCCCAACTTGTCCAGTTCCAAAGCCTCAGCTCTTCATAAAATACAGCCTCAAATGATGCCCAGCAGCCCCAGTGGAACGCCTTGCCCACAGTGGGTATTATGCAAATATGTGCTGAATGAATGAATAGATGTTGAATCATCAGGGCTATTTGAAATATTTTAAAAATAGCAGAGGAGGGTAAAAGAAAAAAAAAAACGTATCCTTTGAGCCCAAGCTATTTGTGTTTCTGACAACCATAGCAAAAGCATCTAAACAGTACATTTGTTAGTGGTCTGAGGGTTAATTGGTAGGTGCATGCTTGCTTCTGTGGAAAGGAGACCTCATTATCCTGTCCTTTTTATTTCAAGTCTGACATTTATGAAAGGTGAACAGATATCTTATCGTTAAGAGCAGCCAGCCACTGCAAGGTTCCTGCCCTGACAAAAATATTTCTTTTTTTATTTTTTATTTTTATTCTATTCTTTTTTGAGGAGTCTACACTGTTGGCTTTTTGGGCAAGGAGTTTTTAAGACATGAAACTTGGGGTTGCTGATGGGAGGTTATGATATGTCAGCTCCATCAAAACTGCAGAAGGAGATGGGTGTGTCTCTCTTGGTAGTGACCCCCTGCACGTGTCCTGGGGGACTGCCTTCCCTAGCTGAGCTTTGCTGCGGGGAATCCTGGCTGCCACCCTCCATGAGTGAACGAATTTACGAAGGGGTCACGAGCAGGGGCAGGTCAGTCTTTGGGTGCCACTCACCTTCTCACCTTCTGTTGCCTGACAGACATCAGTACTTCCTCAGAAGAGTCTTGGGCTGTTTTTCTCTACCAAGTAGGACCTTCTGAGCTTCTGTGTGACTCTCCCCAATGAGGGACTTTGCATGGCTAGTGAGAATGGTAAAGTAGCTCAAGATCTTTGAGTCTATATCGTCTGCAATGTCCCGATGTAAATGCATTTACACCACAGATAAAGCGATAGCTGACAATGACTCCATTGTCACAGTGCTTCCTGAGCGGGAGCACAGCTGTCAAAACTCATCGAATTGTAAGATGTAAATGGGCAGTGTCTTGTACATATGTTACACCTCCAACAACTTGATAGAAAAATTCTTACTGTGCAGCTGAACATGATTCGAAATGCTTTATATAGAGCAAATCATTTAATCCTCACAACAATCCCACGAGGTCAGTGTCACCACCCCCATGAAGAAAGGCTGAAAGTTGCTCAAAGTCATATTGCTATGAAGTGGGGCAGCTGGGATTTGAACTCAGTTAACCAGACTCCACTTGGCTCAGGAAGCCCAGAAATAGGAACATCCACAGTTTCACAGGCAATTTCCAAATCTTCTTGGTGTTTCACCTCCCTCCATCCAGGAACTCCTGATGTTCATTCAAGTTTCTAGGAATCTCAGGTTAAAAACGTGTGCCCTAATGAAATGCTTTCGCTAAAGAAGCAACTCATGGCTTGCCTTCTCTGTCTGTCTTTGGTGATATGTCCCTGGCACTCAAGTCTTAATAGTGTCTCAGTCAATTCATGCTCATTGAAATAAGTGGACAGCTCCTGAGCTCATGGCTTGCAGTGTGGCTTCAAAATCAGGTGGCTGTGGTTGGAATCAAGGCCCCATGCATTATTAGCAGCATGAATTCAGACCTCAGTTTCCTCATCCGAAAATGGGTTTAAGAACAGTCTCTTACTGATAGAGCTGTTGTAAAGTTTAAAGGAGTTTGCAATATGGTTGACACAAGGCCTTGTACATATGAAATATTTTGCACATATGAAGTATAGTTAGCCCAGAGCCTTGTACATATGAAATAAATATTATTTTAGATCAAATGATGCAAGGATAACAGCAGGTAGTTTTCTGTTACCCTGAAAGCACATTGGTGCCAAAAGGTAGGAGAAATTTCTTACCTTTTGTCTACAAAGCCCTTCTAGGATCAATTAGCCAAACGATCTTTCTTAAGCACCAACCATGTGCATAGCTTTGTGCTATGATTTGGGCTGCATTCAGAGATGTGAACAACATGCCTTTTGTACTTGGGAGGTATTTGTGCATGGGTCAAAGAGAAGGGAGACTGTTTAAGGTATCCATCATTTATGGGCTGGCCTCCAGGATTTTGCTCGTGCTATTTCCTCTGGTTGGGGGCCCCTTCCTTTCTTTGGTGATCCTAATTCTACCCTTTTAATACCTAAATAAATAACAACCCCAGAATTAACAATACCTTATGTTTACAGAGTGTTTTGCAACTTTCAAAGAGCTTCTGGTGCCTTCCTTGTAAATTTTCATCAGTTGCATTGGAAATTCTAGAATAATTATTTTCCGTATCACTCATCTGGCAATGAATCACAGGCCATTTTTTGACATTGCACTCACTACTTTGAAATGTTTCCTTAATCTGTTATTTCTGTTAACTTCTCACATTTTTAGCATTTCCCTTCATGTAGTCTGTAACTGTGTATAAGGTGGAAATTTAAAAACAATAATAATAAGAAGGAATGAGCTTGAGAGTAGCCTCTGGAAATTGGTGTCCTAGTTTTAGATTTAGAGAAGTCATTTAACCACACCAACTTTTGATTTCCTCACCTGTGCAATGGGGCACCATGACCTGTCGTACCTCTAGTGTTGTTGCTCATATATTTTTAGTACCATTATGGTTTTTAAAAATATGCCTAGACTCTAGAATTGGGTTGCGGGTTCGAATCTTAGTTGGACTACTTAACTGTGAGATCTGCGGCATATCTGAGTTTCCTTATTTGTAAGATGAGTATATTAACAAGTTGACGTGAAGATGAAATGAGCTCACTGATATATGTAAAATCCTTAGAGCAGTGCCTGGGATATGATAAGTTCTATATAAGTGGGTTGTTGTTGTTATTATTATTATTCATCAATATCATTTAAAAAAACACTTTATAAGATAGGCAAAAGTTGATGCTCCCACTTTGCTGTGAGGAAGCTGAGACTTAGGCTAAAGAACTAACCTAGTATCATAGTCAGCACAAAGGTCATAGCTCACCTCACACACTGCTGGGAAGGTGAGCAAAGGAAAGTGAAAACTGCTTCCTTTAGTGCCGTGGTTTCTGCTTCTCTGTCACAATGTCTGGTGCCCACCAGATGGTTGCTGAAGACATGGAGCTGGTCACCAGGTGGCTGCCCACCCTCCAGGCACTGTGCTGAGGCATCACAGATGCAATCTCACTTCATTCTGGTTAAGACCCTGAGTATTAGGATTCTCAATTTCACTAACGTAAGAAACCAGAGTTCCAAACACTGAAATCATTTGTCCCATTTGCTCAGCTAATAAATTGCAGAGCTGAGATTCAAACCCAGGACCCTCTGATTCCCAGACCCAGACTCTTCACCACTAGATCATCTTCCTGGGATTCAACAGAGAGGGAGGGCGGTCCCTGGTGGATCAGGGGAAGACTCAGGTGTGGGAGGCACTGCTCCAGCTCTCCTTTGGGCACCTGGCTTCAGCTCTCCAGAGTTCATGGTTCTGTCCCTATGGTGATCTGAGGTCTTTAGTGTCACAAGCCCAGGAGTGGGTCACCAAACCAGAGACTTCTGGGTGACTTGGGGGAACCTTGGTGAATGAAGTCTGTGCTCCTAATATCCCCTCATTTGGGTTTTCATCCTTACCATCTATGACTGCCTTAACTTCTAGGTAGAGAAGTGAAAAGTAAAATATCCCTTAAGAATGCACCCTCACGTCCCATCCCACCACCCAACTTTGGCATCATCCTCATTCCCTTTTGCCCTATCATGCCTTCTATTGCCTGCAACACCTGCTCTTGCCCTGCCTTCAGTTGAACTGGCCTATAACCCAACACCTGCCTCCTCCCATTTGTTTGTCTGAAAAACCCTGACCAAGGGTTTCTTGGAAAAATGGTTGATTACAGAGCTGGGGCAAGGAAAATCCAAAATGAATCTGGAATACCCTGTGGTGACAGAAAGCAATAAAGTGATTTTTAAAAAATGATAGGGGTGTCAGTAGGTCAGAGAAGTCAGCTTGAAGCAGGTCTGCATGGTCAAAGCTGGTCCACTTTGATCAACAAAATAAATAATGATAGCATTGGATTAGAACCCACAGAATAAAATAAATATCCACGAGTCCATACTAAGATAAAACAGTAAGTGAGGGTGAAGAGATGGTGCTCACTTACAGTAGAATCCACATAAATAAATGTGGAAAGAACAAGGAAAATAGAAAATTATCATGAGGCAGATAATAATAATAATCATAATAACAACAATTACTGGAGGCAAGAATCATCAATGGATGCTAAAATTAGTGTAGAGATGTGTTAGTATTGTATAATCTCAGAGAAACTCCCCATAATATATTTTTTTTAACTGCAAAGGGAAAATAAATATTTTATATTCGAGAAATCTGGCAGATTCCACCTTCACCCAGTAACCAAAATTAGCATCACTAATAAGACATTTTTACCTCAGTATCCCCTGACGTGATGCCACGAGAAGGGCAGGCTATTACTTTTCTGGATTCTTGCCCCAAAATACACAAACTTATTTGAATCATGAAAAAGCATCAGAAAGAAAAGCTAAGCTAACTGACATGCTACAAAATAATTGACCAGCACTCTTCAAAAGTATCAGGTAGTGAATGACAAAGTAAAATTGCAGAACTGTCACAGCCTGGAGGGGATTAAGGAGACCTGACCTCTATGTATGGGATTCTGATTAGATCCTGGATCAGAAAAATGAGATATGGGAAAACTGGTGAAATCCAAATAAGGCCCATAAATGAGCTAATAGTTTTGTATCAACACTGTCAATAATAGTGACATGGTTAAGCTGGGAGACAATAAGTAAGCTGGGAGACAATAAGTAAGCTGGGAGAAGCGTATGCAGGAACTCTCTGCACTATTTCTACAACTTTTATAAGTCTAAAATCATTTCAGAATAAAGAAAACATTCATCCTTGGTAGTTCCTCATGGACTAGAAGATAAACTCCAAACTGCTTAGCATGGCAGGCAGATAGTACTTCCATGAGCTTGCCACAGCCTTCCTTCCCTCTACCACGTAGCTCTGCCACCGTTGCCCCTGCCACACCAGACGTCCCTGGACACATCTTGCAGTTCCTGCCTTTGCATATGTTGTGCCCCCTGTGTGGAACGAACTCTCTCTGTACCTGTTGAGCTTCTATCCATCTTTCAAGGTCAAAGAGAAGGATTACCTGTTCTACGAATCTTCCTCGACCTTTTGAACAGAGCTGTTCTCCTCCTGTTGCCTGCCCTTTCTTGTCCCCATATTTTGTGCACTTACCACACTATGTTCTAACTGTGCATTTGTAAGTCTACCATCTGTGAATGTCTAGTGGGCAGGTGCCGTGTGTTAGTCATCTGAGCACCTCCAGCAGCTGGCACAGGGATGGAAGCCCTGGAAATACCAATACTTGGAAGAACCTGGCTTGCTGAGGTGGGGGGTTTCCATCATCCCTACCAGGAACCTGGAAGTCATCCTTTCCTCTTGCCTTGCGTCTTTCCAAGCTAGTCCTGTCCTTTCTACTCTAAGAGAGCTCTTGACCAAGGATTTCTATCCCACTGGCCACATACCCAAGCCCAAGCCACCATCAACTTTCCCTCAGAGCATTCTCTCTTGCTTATTCCCTGCACCCTCCTTCCCACGTCTTCTCCTCAGAGCACAGCCAGGGCGCTATCTTCAGTAAAATGCTTTAATGCAAAGCTCTTGCTTAAACTCTTCCAAGATGTCTCATTGCCCTTCCCAAATTCCTCCAGGTGGTTTGCGATCTATCCTTTAATGTTCTCTCCTGTTTCCCCTTTAAGGTTATTTCTCCTCACCACTTTGTTTTCTCTGTTTCTTTAAGTTCCTCCAACCTTCAAGTCCTTGCCAAAGCAGTTCTCTACTTGAACCCTTGACCCATCTTTTTTCTCTCCAGTGTCCTTTGCCCAACTAAGTCCTACTAATCTGTCTGTTTGCCTCTGAAGGGCACTTCTTCTGGCCAGTCATCCCTGACACCCAAGTCTGGGTCAGGTCCCTGGATGGAAGCATTCATGTTATCTTTTCCTTTCATCCCATTTGTAATTAGGGTGATCAATGTCCTGGTTTGATCATCCTGAAGTGGTTTCCCAGGATGATGGACTTTCAGGGCTAAAACTTGGTAAGCCCTGGGCAAACGAGTTGGTCCCCCTACTTGTAATGGATTGTTCAATGAATCGTGTAAGGATCTATTCAATCCCATGAGGGCTAAGGTCTTGTGTTTTCCCCTCTCATTCCAGGACATGGTTCTTGACATGAAGTGGATGTTCAGTAAATATTTGTTGGATGCATGAATAGATATATACATGGGATGGATGGATGGATGGATGGATGGATGATGGATTGGTGGATGGGTGGACAGATGGAACTTGAAAGGTCCTTCCAACTCTTGGGTCTGGGATTCAATAAAGGTAAAACCAAAGAAAAGAAAAGTAATGAGAACAATCTTAGACTTACCTTTCAAATATACTTGAGGCAAATGGAAGAAGGAGTTCTGCAGGAAGGACAGAGATAAGAACAAAGGGCTATTTTTAAACAAAATTCCTACATCTGGACCTGAAGAAGAGGCAAATAACAATGGCTCCAGTAAAATGAGGTTTTACCATGCACAAGGCTCTACTCTATGAGCACTTTTCATGCATTCACTGCTTAGAATTACCTCCGAGGGTAGATATTGTGTTTGGGAGTGAGGACAGTGAGGGATGGTGAGGTTAGCAGACAAGCTCCATCTCGGGAGCCTGCGAAGATGAACTTGCCTCCTTCCTGAGGCTAGGACCCTTGTGCTTCTCAGCTGCAGGGTGCTAGTGGGGGAGAAGAGGCCACAAGAAAGGAGAGAGAGTGTGGAAAGGGAGAGGGTCCAGAGCTGGAGAAGGAAGCAGAGACTCTGCTCTAGTCATTTGGGGCTTGGGGAAGAGGCTGAGTAACCGCACAATCATAAGAGAAACAGAATCTGAGTATTAAGAAATCAAAGTTAAACGAACATACCCTGGGATTCAAACTTGGGAATTGTTTTTCTCCATAAAGGAGGAGAATTGAGGTATTGATTGCATTTACTTTCTCATGACACAAAAGGTAAATTAATCCTTTTAGAGCAGAAAACATGTTTTATTACATTCTGAGTAATTTCCTTTGAAAAAGAAAAACATTTTTTAATGCCACTGGCAGTAAAACTAGCTTCCCCCCCTCCACACACACACACATCTTAGATGAGAATGTGTGTCATTATTCATGCATAATCTGATTCCAAATGATTCCTTGTTTACAGTTTGTTTTTTGTATTTCCTTATGTAAGCAAGAATTAATACACTCAGACATGAAAGAAATAAGTTAAATTATTTTTACTGCTTCTCTTTAGGACACACAATATGTCTTCTTTAACTCTCAATGACATGCAAAACAGCCGGAGAAAAACACAAATAAATGCTTATGGCAACAAAGGCAACTATTTGAGTGGAAAGACAGGGCATGTGCTGCCAGGCTTGGCCTCACTCTCCTTCCTTGGTGTCTGCTGGGGCCACAGGGTCTGGGAGCCTGCCTGCACCTTCCCCATGCTATTGGATGCAGCTCAGGACGGCCTCCTAGCTGAGCTGAAAGCTAGAAGAACATCCAGATGTGCATGCTTTCTGCACATCTAGGGGAGGGTGGCTCCCGGTGGGGAAATGACCCTAGCTACTGCCTGCCTTTGCATTTCCAAACTAGAGAGCTGCCTGCAAGAGCCCTGTATAAATAATCTGGAGATTGATTATATTTGCCTATGGATTTGTCAGATAGTTTATCAGAGAACTTATCAGAGATGTCAAATCCTACCCTCCACTTTTTTTTTTTAGTTTATTTGTTTATTTTTTTTAAAGAAACTTTAAATTACATAAATGTTACATAAATATAGGGGATTCCCATATGCCCCATTCCCTCTCCCTCCCACACTTTCCCACATTAACAACATCCTTCACTAGTGTGGTACACCTGTTACAATTGACGAACACACATTGAAGCACTTCTAACAAAGGCAGATTATAGTTTACATTACAGTTTATACTGTGTCCTGCGCAATTTTATAAGTTATGTCAAAATATATAATGGTTTGTATCCATCATTGTGACGTCATGCAGGACAATTCCAATGTCCCAAAAATGCCCCCATATTACACCTATTTTTCCCTCTCACTTTCCTCAGAGCCTCCGGTGGCCACTGCCTCCACATCAATGATAAAAGTTCTTCCATTGCTAGAATCACAATAAGTCTATAGTAGAATAATAGTAAGTTTACTTTAGTCTGTTGTTCATTCCCCAATCCTGAGGATTTGGGGATTGGTTGATACACAGGATGCCTCAGAGCTGGAATTAGATGCCTCAGGCTGAAATTTAAGGAGGACCTCACCCTTAGGAGCTGATGCAGCACTCTCACGGCCCTGAGTGAATACTACCTTCAAGTCTGCACCCAGGGAGCCTTCCCTGACCTCCCCCTGAGATCTCAGCCCTGAGATTCCTGGGTGTGAATCTGTGACTTTAAATTCAGTATTATTCTTCCTTTCACGGAGCTCTCTTCTTGGTAAGCTGAGCAATACCTAGGTCTTGCTAACTTGTATACATGATGTCTGCTTTGAAATATGTTTCTACCACTTTAATTCCTCTTTCACATTTTAGGTATATATATGGCCCTTTTGTAGCCTTCATTATAAGAAAAACATAGAAGCTTTTTCTTTATTTTTTTCTTTAATGCAGAGATGAAATAGATAACATATCTTTGATAGGGATTATCAACCACGGCAGTAACAGGGTTGTAAAGTTTGACCTTATGAATCAAATAATACGATCGATGGCCGCTGGGAACTTGAGGCCTCCTGTTTCCTGGATCTGTCTCATCATCCCATCGTCCTGCTGAACTCTCTTTGAAGAGATAGACTGGCTTTATTTTCTCTCCATCTAAAATAAAGTTTATTCCTCGTCATTTGCTAAGTCTGAGGCTCAGAGTAGAGGTGGCCCTTACACAGCTAGAGATACCACACTGAAACTAAAGTGGAGTATGAGAGCCACTCACTGAATCATTACCAGGTGCCATCCCTGCTCTGAGCTGTCACTCACCCCATCCCCCAGGACCACTCTTGGACTCAGGCAGGAAGGGCCCCTGTGCTGTGTCCTGCTAGCAGGTTTGTCCCATGAATTCTACTCTGGCTCTTTGCTGGCTGTGGCCCCTCTCTTGGCATGAGGAAACAGGGGCCTCTCTTCTGGACCACATTCGGGGTGCCCAGAACCTCAGAATTTTCTACCTATGGGCTGCCCAGGCTTCTTTCCTGGGTCTGCCCCTCAAGGGAGGATAATACTGCCAATAAGTGTCCCTAGCCCAAGAGGTAGCTGTTAACTGGGGTGGAGGTGGGGATGGGGAGATGGCGCACATGAGGAAATGCAAATGTTTAGAGTAAAAGAAACCGAGGCCAAGAAATGTCAGTAACATCTCCAAATGCATACCTTGAGTGAGTGGGGGAGCCCAGATCTTAACTGAGACAGTATGGCTTCAGAGCCCCCAACTCTGTCCCCCAAGCCAAGCAACCTCCTGGAGAGCTAGGATCCCATGCCAGAGATTGTCACCATCTTGTGATGCAATGGCACAGCCTAACAGGGAGATTATAATGGCCACCATAGAGGGCTTCCCAGGACCAGGCCGTAGGCTGGGTGTTTTACAGTCATCCAGGGTTTATATTCAAAATGCTTAACAGCTGACGTGGCACAGACATTGACCAGCCGGGACCATCTTGGCCCTGCAGCAGCAGCCTCCTCAAGGTCTCCTGCTGGACCAGCGATTACTCAATTAGATGCTGGATGGTGGGTTGATCCTGGGGGATCCAGGGAGAAGAGTTGGTAGCTGAAAAGATGAAAGGGCATGAGAGGACTAAGTAACTTCACCAAATCTGGGATCTTTGGTCAGTAGTAAACAATGAGATGGACCAAGTACATTTCCCTAGACCTGCACAGTCCAATATGGTAACCACTAGACACATGTGGCTATTTAAACTTAAATGAATTAAAATTAAACAAAATGTAAAATTCACCTCCTCAGTCACACTAGGCACCTTCCCAGTGCTCGGTAGCCATGTGTGCTGGGTGGCTACCATGTTGGGCAGTGCTGGACATTTCCATCATTGTGGAAAGTTATATAGGACAGAGCTGTCCTGGACAATCCTTGAGTGACCTTTGCTCTTACATTGTCATTGAAAGGACATGGCACCCATCTTTTTGCCTTATTTCCAAATGTCAGATAATTTTTCTAACATACTGAAAATGGGATTCTGTAGTCAACATGTTTGGGAAACCCTCGATTAAAGAAGTTATATTGTGTTCTTTATTTTCAAGACAGTTCCTATGTTAAATGCACATTTTGACTATCCAAGAAAGAGCAGGAGGCGGCAATGTTTCCAACTTTTTTGGGTCATAATTTCCTTTTTTTAAAGTATTTCTTGGGCCTTCTGTTTCATCTATTGATCTAACTATCTGGAAATGTATCTTTAAAGGGTGAGTCTGAGATCAGTTTGTAGGAGCCCTCATTCTGGGGAAATGTAGCTGCCATGGAAGAAGTTGGATTATCCTGTGAACTGCATGCTGACAAGGTCATATGCAGGGACTCTGATCAACTGCCCAGCTGAGCTCTCAGCTGACGGTCACCACTGCCAAAGCTGCATACATAGAATGAAGTCACCTTGACTCTTCCAGCCGAGCCCAGCCATTGGATGACTAGCACTTGGTGACTCAGTTGTTGCAGAGATCAGTTACCCAGCCATGCACTGCCCAAATCCCTGACTTAAAGAATGCATGAGATATAATAAAATGGTGTTGCTTTAAAGCAGAAGCCATTAAATTTTGGATAGTTTCTTATTCAGCAGTTGTAAGCAGAATAGAATGTCTCCAGCAGGGAGCTAGCAGAGTTAACAAATCAGTTAGCTTAAAGTTTCCCTAGAAACTCCCTAGACTAGGATTTCTTTTGAGTCCTTAAAAGAAAAACAAATAAAAATAAAATTAAAAATACCATGCATTAATTGTTACAAAAAGGGAACTAGACTATGGTGTTTGCGATGGTTAGGCTAATGTGTCAACTCAGCCAGGTAATTATGTCCAGGTGTTTGGTCCAGCAAGCACTGGGCTAACTGTAATACAAGAACATTTATGGACTTCAGTCACCAGTGAGTTTACTGTGTGGATGGTTGATTACATCTGCATCAATCAGGGAGATTGCATCAGCAATGGGTGATGCTTTTATCCAATCAGTTGAATGCCTTAAAAGGGGAAGTGATTTCAACATTCAGAGAGAATTCCCCAGCTCATCTTTGGACAGCCAACTTCTCCCAGAAACTAACTCATCAAGGACCTTCTTTGGACTTTCATCGGAGCCCCTGGCTTGCAGCCTGCCTGTGGATTCTGGACTTGTGCATCCCCATGGTCGCGTGAGAGAGTCTTATAAAATCTCATATTATTGACAGATATCTCCTGTTGATTCTGTTTCCCGAGAGAGCCCTGACTAATACAGTGTTAAAGGATAAACCAAGTTAGGAGGAAAATTCTGAGTGAATTAGTTATCTATTGCTGCATAACAAATTACCCCCCAAAATAGAAGTTTAAAGCAGAGAAACTTTTTTTTATCTTACAGTTTCCACAGGAGATGAAACTGGGATGATTTAGCTGAGTCCTTTGCTTAGGGACTCTCTGAGGCTCAGTGGAAGTGTCATCTGGGGCTGAAGTCATCCTAAGCCTTAACTGGGGGAAGATCCACTTCCAAGCTCACTCATGTGATTGTCTGCAGGATTCAATTCCTCATGGACCATTGGACTAAAAACCTCAGTTCCATGTCATTGGCCCAAAGTCTCTTTCAGTTCCTTGCTATGTGGACCTTTTTATTGGCTCACAACATGGCAGCCACTTTCCATCACAGCAAGGAAGAGGACAAAAGAAGGTGAGCAAGATAGAAGTCACAGACTTCTACACAACAGCCCATCATTTTTGCCTCATTCTGTTTTTTAGAAGCAGGTCCTTAGTCCAGTCCACACTCAAAGGGAGGAGATAGCCCAAGGGTCTGAGTAGCAGGAGGTAGGGGGTCACTGGGGGCCATCTTAGAGGCTGCCTACCACACTGACCTTCCAAGTGGTTAATGGAGTCAGGTTGTATTTTTGCCCGATGGTCAGCGGGGTTCTTGCATTGTCATGTATGAAATAGGACATGACCATTATAAATATAAGAAAACAAACCGTAATATCTTCCTTCCCAACATACCTGTCCCTCTCCCTCCCCTTCCCTGTCCCCACAGCCACTGCTGCTGGTGGATCATTTTTGTCAAGTTCACGAAGCATTCTCTAAGACATTAACTTCTCAAGCTAGACGTTTCCGCTTGATAGCTTCTAGTGGCTCTGCTTCTTTGGATAACCGGATGTGATCTTGTGGCCCTTCTGCTGGCTGCTGGTGTGGATGGACTTCAAGCAGATGATGGGGATCTACCAACCTGTTCCATAATAATTTCTGATGTGTTTAAGGAGCCAAAACTAAATTAGTCTTATCTCAGCAGCTGTTGTATTGCTCCTCTCAGCCCATAAGAAGCAGAGTGAGATGAACCCTTCTGTCCATCAGGGAGAGAAAATTTAACATGCACACTGGGGTGAACATGAGCAACTCCCCACCTACCCACCATATGTGAATTATGGTTATGAGATTCTGGGTATTATGGCGTAGCTTCATAGGCTCTAAAGTGGATGTACTAAGGTGGAAAATTGCATTTAAGCAAAACTAGCTCCTGAACAATTTCTTACATTTCACCCAAAGGACAGAATACATTGTTTCATATATACCTTGCAGGCTCTCAAAAAAGTCCATCTCATTGAGCTTTCTTTGTCCCACATTGGAAAGGGTTGTCATTTCTTCAATTGATCCTCAGACAAAGTGGGTGGCTTGGTTTTCTGGCCTTATTTCCTACCAAAAAAGTATGTATTGAGTTATTTATTGTCCAGCATGTTTACTAGAGCTGATGTCAGTTAAAGGTAGTGTGATGTGGTTTTACCCTCTAAGTTTAGTGATAAGGACCTTTCCTGATACTGATGAAACAAAGGAAAGAAAGAATGAAAGAGCAAACTACATAAACTCAGAAAATCCAATAAAGTTGTAGCTCAGGGATTGGCAAACTTATTCTGTAAAAGGTCAGATGGTAAATATTTTAGGCTATGTGGACCATACTGTGTCTAATAATTCCTCCAATCTGCCTTATATCATGAAAACAGACAATATGTAAACAAATGGTAATGGCTGTGTTCCAATAAAACTTTATTTACAAAAGCAGGTGACTAGCAGGAGTTAGCTTGCAGGTCAGAGTTTGCCAACCCCTTGAATGCTTATTAGCTTGTTTCACTTAGTGTTGGATCTCTGTGACTGTCTGTCCATCCATCCATCCATCCATCCATCCTTCCATCCATCCATCCATCCAGCTACTTACTGATTACAGAAGGTTGAATTATGTACCCCAACAAAAGACATGCTCCTAATCTTCATCTGCATTCCTGTGGGTGTGAATTCAAGTATAAACAGGACCTTTTGAAGATGCTATTTTTAGTTAAGTGGTGGCCCAACTGAATCAGTGGGGGATTTAATCCATACTACTGGAGCTCTTTATAAGCAGAAGAAATTCAGACACAGTCAGAAAAGGATACACAGGAAGAAGTTGGAAGTCAGGGGAAACAAGAAGAGCAGACAGGAGGAGAGAGAGATCACTATGTGATGGGAGGCAGAAAGGCAAGCCAAAGAACCCCAAGGATGGTGGCAAGCCAGCACCAGAAGTCTAAAGACTTTGGGGAGAAAGCATGGCCTGGCTGACCCCTTGATGTTGGACTTCTAGCCTTCCAAACTGTGAGACAGTAAACTCCCATTGTTAAGCCAACTCATTGTGTGTTATTTGCCATACCAGCTCTGGCAAACTATCAGTTTCTGATACAACACATGTTTTCTAAAGTCCTGCAGTGTACTTGAAGCGCCATTGTTTTCATTTTATGCCTAGGCAAGAGGGCATGTGGTAATTGTAGCTCTCCTGCTCCCACTGTCACTGAGATTAGTGAAGCTGAGGCACGTCCTCCAAGTCAGGACATCCTCCCTTTCAGATCTAATTGCCTCCTACACCCACCTTCATTCCAAGCTGTCTCTGACTTCTTAATTCCTCCTTGAGCTGCAAGGAAGAAAAACAAACAAATAAGCAAGTCTCCTTAAATTTGTAACTGCAACTTAAAAGCCCTTTGCCCAGTCAAAGGGTATGGAGTGGTGAGATAAACAGACCCTTGAAAGGCATCTCTCCACCGGCTTTGCAACCTCTACAGCAACGCTTCCTTCTAGGTCTTGCCAGCAGGTGAAGGGTTCCCTTACATTTTCCTATTGTGCACTCAGCAGTATTTGTAAGACCTTTTTGTTGAGCCCAAACCGTCTTAGTGTTGCTGTTGGCTCCCTTTGGGAAAATGGAAAGAGCCTCCACTCTCTCCAAGGTGTCATCCTCAAACCCTCCAAGCCAGGAAAGAAATTCCAAAGTCTACCACAGACCCACGGAAATTTCACAAATGGCAAATTATGGTAGCCCAATGCTCCACCAAAGGCCTGGAACTGCCCTGGAAATGTAGATTAAAATGATGGATGGATATACATGGAATTTCTGGGTTAATTTCTGATGTAGTGGAGACAAATGGACAGACAGATGTGAGAGACTTTGCCTGAAGGTGACGGATGTTTCTGTGGCATCTGCCATTTGCCTCCCTCCAACACTTCTGGCCATCAAGAAATTAAGATGATGAACTAGTTGCTGCACAGAGGGACTGGGGTTTGCCTGCAAGTCATGAGGTTGACTCTAGCCATGAGATGCTCTCTCTCCAGTGGCCGCCTGGGCCATCTGAACTGTGCACTGAGCTTCCAAAGCCCTTTGGTTTGAACAGGTGCTGAAAGTCAGGAGAAGCCAAAATATTTTGTTCTTTCTGGGTCATGAACTGTTTGCTGTTGGAAACATCTGTATGGACGGGCGCACGGGCTAAACATAACAGAAGTGCAGGGATGATGATAGCAGTCTTTGGTAGGGAGCCCCCTGAGGACCCCAATAAAGTCAATCTCTTAAGCACAAGCCCCTTGCTTCGGGCCATGGTGACAGGCAATGAATTACCCACGTTGGTTAAAAGGGCAAGGTCGCCTCATAACAACCTCACCCATTCGCTGCAGCTAAATCAAGCCTGTCCCCAAATATCAGTTGGGGAAGACGTGTGTGTGCGCGCGTGTGAGGGTGTGTGAGCGTGTTCAGAGCGAGGTGATGATGTAGGCCTGCTTTCAAAGGCAAAAATCACCGTAATTAGAGGAAATGCTACAAGTTCATTTCCGCAAAAAAAAAAAAAAAGCAAGTGAGAGAGAAGGAGCTTAAAGACTCGATGTTTAGACAGGCCTGCAAGCCCCCTTGTGACCTTGCTCTGATATTTAACAAAACATTAATCTTCTTGCCAGCAATTATAAAGAATACAGTGATGTCGCAGGCTCTCGGAGAGTGAGTAATAGTAATTCCATTGTTCCCCTTTATTTATGCCTTGGCTGTACCAGGCAGATGAGGTAAGTTGGGGCTTTGATATGTTATTATTCCTCACTGGCAATACATAAAGGATGCTTACACAAATATCTGTCTGTTTCGGAAGCACTGTTTCACACCTCCTTACAACTCGCGATCAAAGCGTTTCAACATTTTATTATGAAATCATGAAAATCCTCCTCTAGTTTGCATATGAATTATAGCCTGTTTTAAAACCACCAGTGTACCCCAGTGACAGTGGCTTTTGAACCGCAAAAAGGAACAAGGTGTTAGATATTTATTTCTTGAAGGCTGTGACTATCCGAATGCTGTTTGCCAGACTACTGTCCAAGAGCTCCAGCAAACACAAAAGCTTGGGGCTGGGGGGACCCTCAGTGGCACCAGGAGACCAGTGATTTCTCCTTCTCTTGTCGGGAAACAAAATTTGGTGTGAAAGCCTCCATTTGGGAGGGAAGGAGAAAGGAAAGGTTACACACCTCATAATTTAGAGCTAAAAAAAAAAAAAGCCATCTTTGCCTTCCTAAAATAGAAGAAAATCCTCCTCCAGAGGTTGGGACGGTGGCTGTGTTTACTATAAATGACGGCTACTAAGATGCCACTAGATTTCTTGCTCGCATGGCTCTGGCAAGTGGAGGAGAAGCAGTTGCTGCTTTGGTAGGATTTGCATATATATGAACTTTTTTTTTTTTATTTGATCTCCTTTTCTGAAGACGATTAATACTCTCTCTTGGAATGTGGAGGGTGGGAGGGAAGTTTCCCAACAATATCTCTGTCTCCCGTATATGTGCCTGTGCGTGTTGATTCTTTCACTTAGGGGTTTTGTTTCTTAAGGGACTGTGTAATGGAGATTGCAAGGAGTGAGGACACTCATGCTTCAGGGAAGGAAGCTTCGGGATGGGGAAAGAGCCATCTGCCTTTGTGGAACATACATTGTACACTTAACGACTGGCCTATTGTTACAGCTCTGACTTTGATTAGTACCTGTGGGCTCGCGGAATCTCAGTGAACCTGAAAGTGTCCCGTCTGATGATGTGTGGGGTGTGAGGAGAAATCGCACGGAAAAAGGAGAGGGGGTAGGAGAAGCAAAAGCCTGCCCCTTCTCTCCTGTGGTCGAACAAAGTGAGATTCTGCATCCCATTCCAGACGTGCGGGGCAGTGGGGAGGGGTCAAGATGCCGAGCAGCTACGGGATGCTGGTGGAATGATAGCCTGCTCTCTGACAGAAAAATCACCCACCATGGTTTCGTAAAATAGGAGGTGGGGTCAATGGCAAAGTGAGGGGCTGCCACGAAGTTGGAACTTTCTTTCCAAAGAAAGTTCTCTCTGCCTACCTGTCCATCTTTCTGACTGGCTTTTCTTCCAGGACACTGCAACTGCCGTTCTGTTGTGACGTTATATTCTTACAGCAGACGAGCCATCCCCATCTCGATGAAACGTCCAGAGCTTTATTTACATCACTTGCCCAAGGGGCCTTACAGTTTGTTCCATTTCACTTAAAATCTGCAATGTCTTATCAGACCTCCGGATGCTGACTCCTGATGGTGCACCCTCCCCGTGCCTTCAGCTACAGATAATGTGACAGTGAGAGCCCCGATCTGTCTTGGTACCTCATGGCCAACAGGACACCTGCACTCATGAGTGACCCCTTGAAGTCTCTTGCACACGCCATGTTTCCTCTGGGGCTTATGTGTTTACTCATGTCACTTATCACCACTCAGAAGGGCAGACAGGTTTTACTTCACAAACTAACTCTGAACAACCAGTAATGCCTATGTGGAATGCTGTGTTGAGAAGGATTCTGAAGCCTAGACTAGACTCTGGCAGGGAAAAGTGTGACTTGATTGATGAATGGTGACTGTCATTGTCATGAGGGGAGAAGGAAGCAACTGTGCCAAGTGGTCTCCTCATCCGAGCCAGCTGAGCTGGCCCCCCTTTCCTTTCTTCCTTCCAAATTCTGCCACCCTCCCAGTTCCTAGTGGATGGAGTTCTTTCTCCTCCATGGAGACTTCACTAGCAATGCTGGATACCAGTGCCCTCCCTCCACCCCCACCATTGAGCATCTTCATGGTCCCAATTTCTACCAGGCATTGAATCATAGTCTGCCTCAAGTGATTGCTTTCCTCTGTGCAGAACTTGGGTTCCCTGTGACATGAGAACAGGGAATTGCATCCTTTTCCCTTATCAAACAGCCTGGCTCAGGGCACACACTGGTGGTGCTCAGTAACCACTCATGGAATTAAGTTGTAGAGTTCTAGTAATCTCACAGTGTGCTATCAAACGAGCAGTGGGTGTTTCCTCTACCAATCCCTACACTATATGCTTAGTTCTTTCTTTAGAGGTGAAACTCCTATTTGCTGCATTTGAAATGCATCCCAAGTAAATGCAGAAAGTCTCACCATGAAAAAGTTGCCTCAAACCCACAGTATTTATTTTGTTACTTAAGAGGAAAGTATTGAGCTGCCATATTACCATGTCTATTGCTAATTTAAAGAAGGGTGCATTTTGTTCTTCTATTAGTTCTATTCTATTATTAATAAGAGGGGACCTTTCCAGGTTTCCAATTCTCAAAGACAAGAAGTACTTTTAAGCCTTGATTTTTTCCCCTCTCCCACTTCTCTAAGGTTTGGGAAGATTTGACAAACTTGTGATGAGTCTATCTTGATGGTTGTGGTCTCTGGATTTTCCATTATTGAGAAAAAACGACTAAGAGCTAACTCAGTGAAAGGTGTGATTTCACTTAGTGTCTCTTAAGCAAAATAGAGAAGAAAAGTCACCATTACAGTCAAGAATTTGAGGAGAACTTTGCAAAAACAGCTACTGACCAAAAAAATAAGGAAAGCAATTGAGGTGCGTGGTGACAAAAACCTTGCTCAGGAAAGAGAGCCATCTTTAGTAGTTGATACCTGGAACACTAAAATGTTGTAAATCATTCTCATAAAGAATGTTTACTTCCTGGTATCTTGAGAAAACATGATATGTGTCTTTCAATGAAACTTGGCAGACTCGAAGGAAACTTTTCAGTTGCTATATAATCACCAAATAAATTTATATTAACATCAGTGGCAGAAAGTCTACTTTGGCAGGTTATCTTTTGGCAGTTAGGAAACATATGCTTGCTGAGAATCTATGTGCTGTGCCTATGGCTAGGCACTTTCAGATACAAAAGAAGCATCAGAGGTGGCCCCTGTACTTATGAACCTATGAAGAAGTCAAGCGAGAAATCTCAAAATGGTCATGGGGAGTGTATTTCCAGTGGCATCACCATAAGTAACATCAACGAGGGTGACACCACACATTTTGAGGGCTCTCTATGCACCAGACACTATTCTAAGCCCTTTTAATATAGTTAATCCTATAACAAGCACATGAGGTAGGTACTCTTATTGTCATCTTTCTTTATAGATGAGGAAACCGAGGCACAGGGAGATTAAGAGAAGGGCAGGCTCTCAGGGACACACAAGTGTTAGGACCAAGGATGGCTGCTTTCATCACTGGAGCTTTTTGCTTTTGGCTCATGTCTTGCATCTTCCTTGGCAAGAAATGATATTGATATTTAGACTTAAAAGAAAAATGCAGTCAGAATGATTTTTTCCCCTTGCTACCCCCATAAGAGATAGAGAGAAAGAGAGAACAAGAGCAAGGATGGGAGAGCGAGCGAGTGAGTAAGAAGAGAGCCACTGTTCAAGAAGCCAAGGGGGCAGCAGCCTTCCAAGTGTGAAAAGCATTCCAGCGCCACCGGGCTGGCCGCCCGCAGCTGGACTGTCCCCAACTCCTGTGGCCCCCAGCGGCCCAGCAGCCCAGCTGACACGTGACAGCGGCTTACAAAGGGAAGAATTCCGCAGGCTCAGCTCTGAGCTTGTCCATAATTTGTCACATTGTTCCCCCACTTTGCTGCACGTATGAGATATGTAAGACCCCCGACGGCTCGGAGACCACTGCCGTGGCCGGCACAATGGGGGAGAGTAGAGGCTGAATTGTGCCCGTCACCTGGGGTTCCTTTGCCTTTGTGACTGCCGATGTGATGCTTCAAATCAGTGGGGTGGGCCTTTGTGAACCCAATTAAAAACCGGGAGAGGAAGGCTGAGGAAGCGCGGGCTATCTGTGCACACACATGCAACAGTTTGCCGAGCGGAATGGGAACAGGGTATTTAGAACAGAAGCAAAGCTGAGAACCCACATGGCCAAGACTGTGTTTCTGTGACTTGCAAGTTGGAGCCGGGCTCTCTCCACCCGCTGGCTCAGACCCTCTGGTGAAATTATGCTCACAGGCTTACCGGCAAACAACAAGCAGAATCAGAGCCGACCCACTTGGGGATAGTGCCCACATTTGAAGCCCCAGCCGCCGTGTGCTGTGACAGTCTTGGTCAGAGTAGCTGTTGTTCGTGCCCCAAATGACCCTCGTCTGAGCAAGACCCATGCTCCGGGGCCAGAGCTCTGCCTCTGCATCCCTGGGACCCCCACCTCCTCCCTGCCTCTCCTCACCTCTGACCTTTCTCTGTTAACCCCTTCATAGAGGCTTACAGTTATGCTGCATTAGGCACGTAGCCTCTTGGAGACTCAGTTTCCTTATCTGTGGAATGGGGGAAACCTATAGCTATCTAAAGTTTAGGAGTAGAGGGCTGAGCCCAGCCATCTCATACTCATGCTTTTTTACTTCAAATTTTTTATAATAAAGTATTTATTCCATATAAGATACACAAAGCACTTCCTAGGTTATGGAGCATAATAATAAAAGAAACAACCACACACGGACTCATCACTCAAATTTAGAAATAGGACATAGACAATATGGCTGCAATTCCTTGGAAACTTCTCTCCAGTTTCATCTCACTGATGAAGTCATCAGCACATGTATATATATGCACACATCTGTTCACACATACATATGTGCATATACAGGAGTAGAGAGGACCACGTAATGAGATCCCATGTGTCCCTCACCCAGCTTCAGCAGTTGTCAATTCTTGGCTGATCTTGTCTATCCCTACGCTATGCTTTTCCTTTCCTTTGGTATTATTGTGATGCTGATCTCTTACATCATTTAATGTCTTCTGATGAAAAAAAAAAACATTATCTTGTTTTCTTTATAGTTTTACATCATGTGTATTATTATACAGAATTTTGCTTCTCTATATATTTTATAAGAGCAGAATTATTTTGTATGATTTCTTCCACAATCTGCCTTTTTTTTTTTTTTTTT
>JAQZBX010020725.1:0-10343 GCA_029593785.1 Cabassous unicinctus | reverse complement strand
CATGTAGGAAGCAGGAGCTCAACCGCTTGAGCCACATCCACTCTCTTCACTTATTTATTCAATTAAAAATTCTGGGTTTACTCTTTGTTGATACTTCTTGCTGTAGTTTATTCATTTTTTCAGGTGTGTCGTACTTCATTTTATGAACATTCCATCATTTCTTTATCCATTCTTCTATCTAGCCATTTAAGTTGTTTCCTGTTTGAGCATTTTTAAGCAAAGCTTTAAAAATATTCCCATAAGGAAGCAGATGTGGCTCAATCAGTTGGGTACCCACCTACCATATTGTAGGTTCCAGTCCTGGTGCCTCCTAAAGAAGATGAGCAGATGCCACCCACACTGCAACAAACTAGATGCCACACTGCCACAGCGAGCTAGACGCTGCACCCACTGCAACGAGCTAGATGCCACACCACTGCAATGAGCAGATGCCTAAATGAGCAGATGTCACAAGCCAGTAGATGCCACAGCCCCTGGGGAGCAGATGTGGCTCAGGTTGTTGGGCACTTGCCTCTCATGCAGGAGGTCCCATGTGGGTCAGTTCCTGGTGCCTCTTGGAGAAGGCAAGCAAACAATGAGCAGACAGATGAGTAAACCATCAGAAGGATGGGGGGGATAAAAATAAATAAATAAATAAATCTTAAAAATATATATATTCCTATACCTATCCTCTGGAACATACATGCAAGAATTTCTCTAGGTTGAGATCAAAAGTCACATTTTTAGGTTGTACCATATGTATTTTAACTTTATAAGATGATGCCAAGTTGGTTTTCTGAAGTAGTTACATTAGTTTATGCTCTTGCATTGATATTTGAGTTCCTACAGCCCCATATCCTCACCAAAATTTGATATTGTCGTATTTCAATAAATTTTTGTCAATCTAGCAAGATAAAAAGATTTCTCACTATTCTTTTAGTTCCTCTTGCCCTGTTTTTCTCAAAGTCTGAGCAGATGGTCATTTGTTGGCCATTATTATTTTCTCTTCTGTGAAGTTCCTGTCCATGTTTTTTGCCCACTTCTATTGGATCTTTTTTCTTATTCTCATTAATTTCCAAAACTTCTTTAAGTATTCTTAATATAGGCATACCTTATTTTATTGTGTTTTGCTTTATTGCACTTTGCAGATAGTGTGTTTTCCACAAATTGAAGTTTTGTGGCAACCCTGAGTCCAGCAAGTCTGTTGGCATCATTTTTCCAACAGCACATGCTTACTTTATGTCTTTGTGACACGTTTTGGTAATTTCTGCAATATTTCAAATCCTTTTGTTATTATTACATCTGTTATGGTGATCTATGATCAGTGATCTTTGATGTTACCATTGTAATTGTTTTGGGGTACCACAAACTGTGCCCATATAAGATGGCAAACCTAATAGACAAATGTTGTGTGTTCTGACAGCTCCACCGACAACCTCCCCATTCCCTACAGCACAAAAACATTGAAATTAGGACAGTTATTAACCCTACACTGTCTTCTATATGTTCAAGTGAAAGGAAGAGTCTTTGTAAGGCTACAGCTGATATAGTGATTCCTCTAGTGGATCTGGGCTAAGTCAATTGAAAACCTTCTGGAAAGGACTCACCATTCGAGATGCCATTAAGAACATTTGTGATCCATGGGAAGAGGTCAAAATATCAACATTAGCAGGAGTTTAGAAGTTGATTCCAACACTCACTGATGACTTTGAGGGGTTCAAGACTTCAGTGGAGGAAGTAATTGCAGATGTGGTAGAAATAGCAAGAGAACTAGAATTAGAAGTGGAGCCTGAAGACATGACTGAATTGCTACAGTCTCATGATAAAACTTTAATGGATGAGGAAAGAAAGTAGTTTCTTGAGTTGGAATCTAATCCTGGTGAAGATGCTGTGAGCACTGTTGAAATGACAATGAAGGATTTAGAATATTACATTAACGTAGTTGATGAAGCAGTGGCAGGGTTTGAGAGGATTGACTTCAATTTTGAAAGAAGTTCTACTGTGGGTAAAGTGCTATCAAACAGCATCGCATGATTCAGAGAAATCTTTCATGAAAGGAAGAGCCCATCAATGTGGCAAACTTAATGTTGTCTTATTTGAAGAAATTGCCACAGCCACCCCACCTTCAGCAACACCACCCTGATCAGTCAGCACCCATCAACATCCAGGCAAGACCCTCCACCAGCCAAAGAGTATGGCTCACTGAAAGCTCAGATGGTGGTTAGCATGTCTCATGTTAACTTATGTTAATTCTTCACAATAAAGGTATGAGCATTTTTTTCTTAAACATAATGCTATTGCACATTTAATAGACTAAAGTATAGTGTAAACAAGCGTTTCTATGCACTGGGAAACCAAAAACTTGTGTGACTCACTTTATTGCGATATTCACTTTATTGTGGTGGTCTGGAACAGAACCTGCAAAATCTCCCAGGTATGCCTGGACTAAACTTTCATTGTTTGATTATGTGGAAAATATATCCTCCCACTTTATGACATTTTTCTTCATTCCCTTTGTTTTCTTTTGATGAACAGAAGCTCTTACCTGTAATGTAGTCACATTTGTTAATCTTTTCCTTTATGGCTTTTTTGTGGTCTTGCGTAAAAAAATTTTCCCCATTCATTAGTCATGAAGGCATTTTCCTATAATTGTTTCAAAAGTTTTTTTGTTTGTTGGTTTTTTACTCTTACCTGGAATTGATTCTTGTGTACAGCATGAGGTAGGGATCTAATTTAATTTTTTTCCATGTTGATAATCAATTTTCCAAATACCATCTATTGAATAGTCTTGATAAGTTCCATGAAGAAAATAGAATAGGGTAAAGTTATCGGGCTGTGGAAAGGAGCCATATCTGATGAGGACATAGCCTCACTGAACAAGTGACTTTTGAGCTGAGCTCTGAATGAGGAGCCAGACAGGAAGATCTACAGGAAAAGATTTCTAAGCAGAAGAAATGGAGAGTGCAAAGGCTTTGAGATTAAAAGAGCTTTGCATATTCAAGGAGCAGAAAGTAGGTTTGTAGGGGCTGGAACATAATAAGTGAGAAGAAACTTATGCAAGATATGTGCAGGCTGAGGGGTTGCATATTATATAGGGTATTGCTGGCCAGGAAAGAGAATTGGGATTTTATTCTAAGTGCAATGGGAACTTTAAGCAAGAGGAAGGTGTGTTCTTATTTATACTTTAAAATCTTTTTAGGGGAATCAGATGTGGCTCAAGTGATTGGACATCCATCTACCATATGGGAGGACCCAGGTTCAATCCCTGGGACCTCTTGGTAAAAAAAAGAAAAAAGAGGCGAGCAGGTGAGCTGGGCCCGGGGGGCGAACCACACAGCAAGACGATGATGCAACAAAAGAGAGAAGCAGGGAACAGTCAAGGCGACACGCAACAGAAACCAGGAACTAAGGTGGCACAAGTGACAGGGTGCCTCTCTCCCACATTGGAGGTCCCTAGGATAGAATTCTGGTGAAGCCTGGAGTAGAAAAACGAGAAGGCAAGAAACAGGCACAGCAGATCACCCAGCAAATGTACACAAACAGCAAGTGGGGGGTGGGAAGGGGGAGAAGAAGGAAAAAAACCTTTTTAATAGGCTGCAAGGTGAAGAATGTATTGTGAAGACCAAAGGTGGAGGCAATTATAGCGTTCAAGTGAGAGATGGTGATGGTTAGGATGAAGTTTCTTTTGGGTGGGTTGGAAAACTGAGGCGTGCCTCCTGGCATTCACTCATCCAGCATGCCAAATACAAACCTTCCTTCTCTCTGCTGTTCTCTATGCTCTGATTTACTGGTTCCTCTGCCGTGGTGCCGTGGAGTAGCTTCCAGACCTGTCAGAATCCCACCTACCCTTCCAGGCCCTGTTCCCATGCTGTCTCTTTCTAGCAGCCTCTTCCTCTCCTGGTGGAATAAACCATTCCATTTTCTGGAACTTGTTCTCATGTTGTTCCTCCGAATCTGCCTGGTAGCCCTTGGTCAACCCACCTTGTTTTAGGATTACTCATGTGCTAAATTCTCGTCTTTACCTTGCTGCTCTGAATGAACATTAGCCAGTTTCTTTCTCAATCTGGGTCTCAGTTTCCCACCTCTAAGCAAGGAAAGTTTGACTAGATCCTCTCCAAGATCCTTTTAGACAGTAGGATTCTGTATCCTCTCTGCCCTGCCCTATTGGATTTAAGCATATTAAGCCCAAGCACCACATTTTCATTCTTATCACTCCTCCTAGGCAACCACTGAGTATATATTGACTATTATTATAATCTAGATAATCATAATGTTCCAATCAGCATTCACTCTAAAGCTCTAGATAGTGTTTTATGTAAGCTGTAAAAAAAAAAAAAAAGAAAGAAAAAGAAAAAGGCAAAACGCTATTTGTTTTGTTTAGATTCTTCTTATCATTTATCTATTTGGGGACCTTCCTGGGTCTGATCATATGTGTGCCCAAAAATGTGTTTAATTTTTTTTTTCTTTGACCATGGTAGCAGTCAGCTATGTGAGTCTGTGTGATCTTTTTATCTGTCCACCCTAATGTGTGCTGTTAAACTAACCTTGTCATTAGCTTGACTTGACAAGTAGCCTGATCTGGTTACACATTATCTAGTCTTTACTGTGTTGTTAACAAGCTGAGTTAACTTGATGGGTTCCGGAGATGCCAGGAAAGAGGGACGGTATCTCCCCCCTGCCTGTATTACAAATAGGCAGTTGAACAGCTTGGACACCAGGATTTGAAGAGTCATGTCTGCTGGAAGCTCAAGGATGGTCACTCTTAAGATGTCATAGAACGTTGGCAGATGTCCTCCTTCCTCTCTGTAGGGGTCTTTATGGGATATGGGATGCTTTTCTTAAGTGCATTATTTCTTAGACATCTGCTTGGCCCTGGCATTCTTACAGATACAAGCTACAGTCTATGCTGTCAAGAGTCTCCAAGAGTGAGGGTGTTGGCCCTGTGCCCAGAGAACTCTGATACCAACTTGGCAAGTGCTACAGAATATGTGTCTCCAAAGTGTTGTACAGACACAGAGCTCTGAATGATGAAATCAGGGATGCTTCTCAGAAGAGGTGGCATTTGAAATGGGTCTTAAAGGATGTATTGACATTTGCCAGATGGAGACTGGCATTCCAGGAAGGTAGAGGGGCACATATAAATACCGGCATATAAAAAAAATGAACTGGCATGTTTCAGATAAATCAGTCTGGTGAGCCTAAAATTGTGTTGGGCAATTTAAAAAAAAAGAGCAGCTTTAAATTCAATACATGATCCTGGACAGGATCTAATGAAGGAAGAGAAAAGGCTCAAAAGGATATGATTGGGACATATAAAAAATTTACATATAAACTGTAAGCTTTTATGTCAACATAAAATTTCTTGAAATTGATAATTGCACTTAAGGGGGTTCCTGGTTCTTAGGAGAAGTTCTTATGGAAGTATTAGTGTTCAAGGAACATGATGTACTCAACCTCCTCTCAAGTGTTCAGATCAATAAATGGATAGCTGGATGGATGGATGGTTAGATAGACTGATAAGGCAAATGTGGCAAAATGTTAAAATTAGTGGGCACAGCAGTAAGTTGGAGTTCTCTGTATGGGGTTTGCATTATTTTTTGCAATTGCCCTCTAAGTTTGAAAGTATTTCAAAATAAAAAGTTTAAAGAAGAAACGTGTTGGTGTGGGAGGGTGGCAGGAATGTAGAAGCGATGCTCAGAGTTGGACCATTTCCTGCCTAAGTTCAGGTGAGAAAGGGGACAATTTGAAAGAAATTTTCAGGGAAAGAATAAGCAAGCCTTGGTGTATTAATTTTCTAAGGCTGCTGTAATAAATTACCCTAAATTTGGTAGCTTAAGACAACAGAAATTTATCATTTCACTGTTCTGGAGGCCCTAAGTCTGAAATCAAGGTGTCAGCAGGGCCGTGCTCCTTCTAGAGGATTCTGTTCCTTGCCTCTTCCAGTTCTTGGTGGCTCCTAGTGTTCATTGGCTTGTGGTTACTCATTCCAATCTCTAGGTCTATACATGGACTTCTCTTCCCTGTGTGTGTCTTCTCCTCTCTATCGCTTACAAGGACACTTATCATTGGGTTTAGGGTCTACTCAGATAATGTCCCTAATGCTCATCTTGAAAGCCTTAATTACTTCTGCAAAGACCCTTTTTTGAAACACATTGACATGCCCCATGGGTTACAACATGGGGGGAGGGACACCATCCAACCTACTATACTTGATGACCATCTGGATGAGGGGAGAGGGAAGGTAAAGGGTCAATAGTTAGTCTAGAGACTTCTAGAATGGGTAACTGGGTGAATGGGGGTGCCAGCTAAGACAGTGGTCCTGCAACTCCCTGCCTGCTGAACTGCCCTATGGCTTCCATAGCCTGGGAATAGAAGCCACATTCCTCCCCATGATCTGTGAGTCCACAGTTCTGGTCCCTTCTTTTGAGTTCTCATCTCAATCTCATGCTGCTCTTTCCTTAGTCATCATCTCCAACCACAGTGCTCTCCATTGTGTCTGCCCAGACTTACTAACACTTTCTGGATTTTACACTTGTCTTTCTCTCTTTGTAGAATGCTCTGCCCATATCTCCATGACTGGCTTCTTGTCATCATCATTTCCTCAAAGACCCTGTCCCTAACTCCACCATCAAATGTGGCTCAATCCTGAACACACTACTATATCATTTTATTTTCTGCATATTGCTTATCATTAGTAAAAATTTCTTCTATATTTATTGTATATTAATTTATTTTCTCTCTTCCTCACTAGAAGTTCAGCTCTACGAGCAGGGTTGCCATGTGGCACAACTCTGAGGATGTTATTCGCAAAGAACACAACACAATTGGTGCCTCTTGGAATTGTTTAAACTGGCAATCTTGTTCATGACATAGGGGCTTCTTGTATACTGTTCACTTCTGTGGCCTAATGCCTTGAATGATATATGGCACATAAAAAGACACTAAAGAAATATTTATTGAATGAATATGGAAAGCAGCTTTTGAGTGTCACTGGGCCAAATAATGAGATTGAGTTTTGTTTTGGAAATGCCGAGCTTGAATTGCCCAAGCAAGTTCCAGATTGAAATGTATAAGAGGAGGTTGGAAATATGAGTCCAGAAGAGACATAGCAAACTTTAAAGGAAGACTTGAATCTTCAGAAACATCCTTGGAGACCTGGAATCTATTATCTCCAACAAGAATGTAGTGTTTAGGGATGGGATTCATTTGTCTCTTGTCTTAGACTTCTTTCCCTCTGGTACATGAGATGTTATTAATTATAGACTTAGCTTGACAAACTTCCTAAAGTGGATATAGATATCACATATACAAAAATCACATATCCTAATTTTTTTGTAGATTTTCAGGGAAAATAAGAGCTAGATAAGGTGCTTCATTGTGAAATATAGAGAGAGAAGGGACCTATCTCTTTCACCCTTACTCTTTAAATACCTTCACCAACACGGGCAGGATGGTGTAGCTGTGGTGAAGAGGAAAGTGTGCTTTTATGGGCTGCAAATATATAATGCCACCATCCTCTGTCCTGGGCCCAGGCATAAGCCACTGACCAATCCCAGCACTTTTTTTCCCTTCTGAGCTCACGCCATCCTGAAATTCCCTAACACAGCCCTTCAGGCAGACCCTGGTAATTTGTCAGTGTTAGCGCTAGAGTTGAAACCCACTTGTTATATCTGCTCCACGATAAGGCTTCTAGTTTCTACTGTGCAAGGCACAGAAATGGTATTAAAGACAGGAAGGAAACTTTCTCTCTGGTGGGATTTGTATCGCTCGATATATCTATCAATAGATATGTAAGGGGGAGAGGGGGCCTCTTTTCCACCAGAGAGATCTCAGCCACTGTCCTGACAAAAGGCAGGAGAATGGACTTCATAACGTTCCAGCTCTAGGATTCATCAAAACTCCATTAGAGAAAGGTGGCGGAGTGAGACGCTTCAGGGCTCCATCCTCCACAGAAGCTTTGAACACCCAGGAAGAACTGGTGGAAACATCTTTCTCAAAACACCAGAAAACAGTTGAAGGATCACAGTAACAGGGCAAGAGATGAATCAAGAAAAAGGCCACTTAAAAGCAATACGACCTCCTGGCACCCTTGCTGGCCCCTCCAATATCCCCTCATTGGCTTGGTGCAGAGCCAGCCCACACTCCCAGTGAGGGTCCCTGGTCCTGGTTCTGGAGAGAGAGAAAAATTCTCATGCACATACTGGTAGCTTATATGTCTGGCTCAGTCTGTCTGGTGATGGCCTGAGGGACTTGCTGTCCCAGAGCTTGCCCTGTGTGTAAAAGGTTGCTCACAGACCTCTCTTACAGAGCACTGTGGGAGAGCAGTCAATCTGTGCTGCCTAGGGCAAGGGATTGCTGGCTGAAGGACACATAGTGCAGTGCCAGGGGCCATGAGGAAACTGTTTCCTAGGAAAGAGAAGACTTTCTGAACCCTGTAAACAGGGTATTTCCTAGGGCCACCTGCACATGCCCAAGACAAGATGCATCCACAGAAAGGACCAGAGAGACCTCCACACTTTGGCCTGGAGCTATTCTCTAAACTCATTGTATGGATAAACTCTGAAGGAAAACACTTCACAAGTCAATCTGCAAAAACTGGGAAAGGTGGCTTCTTTTTTCCCTTTTTAAAAAAGTTTGCTAGCTCCTGCCATTCAAGGAAAACTCTTTTATAACACTAGATGGATACAAGCTTAAGAAGATGTCTCAGAGTGTAAATTCCAGTGATAATCTGTTAACATATCAAATTGTCCAAAGTACCACAACAGATTTAAAAACATACAAAGAAACTAGAAGTGATGGTCCACGCAAAGAAGAAAATTAAAGCATCAGAAACCATCAGTGAAGATGACCAGACCCGGGACATACCAGACAAAGTCTCTTAAAAAATGTTTCTAAATCTGCTTATAAAGCTGAAAGAAAGTATTAACAAAAAACTAAAATAAATCAGGAAAATGACAGAGGAACACAAAGAGGTTATGAGTAGAGACATGGAAATTATGAAAAGGAACCAAACAGAGCTGAAGACCACAGTAACTGATGTTGAGAACTCCCTAGAGGGGTTCAACAGAAGTTGGAACCGGCCGAAGAGACTCAGTGAACTTGAAGATAAGTCAATTGAAATCCAGTCTAAAGGAGCAGAAGGAAGAAAGAATGAAGAAAAGTGAACAGAGGCTGAGGAACCCGTGGGACATCATTAAAAATACCAACATAAGCATTGTGGGTATCCCAGAAGGAAAAGAAAGGGAGAAAGGGGCAGAGAGAATATTCAAAGAAATAATGGCTGAGAACTTACCAAACTTAATAAAGACATGAAGAAGCACATTCAACATGCTCAACAAACTCCAAACACAATAAAAGCAAATAGACTTAGACTGTGCCATGTTATAATCAAACTGTTGAATGCCAAAGATAAAGAGAGAATTCTGAAAGTCACGAGAAAAGTAACATGTCAAATTCAAGGAATCCTCAAAAAGATTAAATGCCGATTTCTCATTGGAAACCATGAAGGCAAAAAAGCAGTGGGAAGATACATTTAAAATACTGAACGAAAAAAAAAATTGCCAAGCAAGAATTGTATATCTGGCAAACTGTCTTTCAAAGATGCCGGAGGGATTAAGATATTCCCAGATAAACAAAAACTGAGGGACTTCATTACCACTAGACCAGCGCTACAAGAAATTCTAGGGAGTTTTGCATGTTGAAAGGACACTAGACAACCAACTGAAGTCATCCGAAAAAATAAAGATCTCTGGTAAAGATAATGACATGAGTAAATATAAACACTAGTACTATTGTACTTTTGATTTGTAACTCAAGTTTTCACTTCTTACAGGATCTAAAAGATTTTGCAAATGCATGCAATATAAAGATAAGTCAATGGTTTTGGGCTCATAATTTATAAATATGCAATTTGTGAACAAATTACAGGTGTGGGGTCAGAGGGGTATAGGAACATAGTTTATGAATGCTATTGAAGATCCGTTGGTATCAAAGCAGACAAGAATGTTATAGATTTAGGATGTTCAATTTAAGCCCAATCGAGATCACAAAGAAACTATCAGAGAATATGCAAACTCATAAAGATAAAAAGTAGAATACAGGTTACTAGGGGCAAGGAACAGGGGACAACAGGGAGTTAGCGCAAAATGAGTAGGGTTTCTGTTTGGGAAGGGAAAATTCTAGTAATGGGTGGTGGTGAGGGTACAGCAACATTGTGAATGTGATTAATCCCTTTGAATGGTATGGGAGGGGTTGGGATGGGATGATTTATGTTGTATGCATGTTTCCACAGTTAAAACAAAAAGCTAGAGAGAGAAAATAATGAGATAATGGCAATTAAATTCAATACATGATACTGGGGAAGC
>JAQZBX010020724.1:0-32770 GCA_029593785.1 Cabassous unicinctus | reverse complement strand
TGGTGCATGAGAGCGCTACCTGTTCCTGTATAACTAGATAGTTTTTAGGAATTTATACAACAACTTCTTAGTGGTGGGTTCATCCCGCTCTGCTTCCTCCTATTGACGTCTGCAGTACGCAGAGACCTTGAAGACATTTACTAACGTGTCTCTGCCAGCAAGCATGCTTGTTGAATGCTTAACCCTTTATGCTCTGACTCTCAGCATCTTCTCCAACAAACCTCAATCAGGATAGGTCTTAATCTTATTACTGGAGCCCTTTATAAGAGAATGAAATTCACACACAGAGAGAGACAATCACAAAAAGCAAGAATCTAAAATACAACTTGATAGAGAAGGAAGAGACTAGGAGATGTTGCCATGTACCTTGCCATGTGACAGAGGAACCAAGGGTCACTATCAGCCCACACCAGAATACCACTTTATTCTGTCTTTAGGGTAAAGAATTTTCTTGATGATGCTTTGATTTGGACAGTTTCCTGGGCTCAAAACCATGTTTGAATAAATTCCCATTGTTGAACCCAACCCATTACACAGTATTTGCTTAATTAACCTAGGTAACTAAAACTCATACTCACCACACCAGAGTAATTTTTCAGACACTGCTGCTAAGTTACCTAAAATTCATTCCTACACAGAATATCTGGTGGGTCCTTATGACACTGCCCACTCAGGCCCCTGAAGCTTTTGCTACTAACTAGCAGTCTGGGCCCATAGCTCCTTAGGACTCAGAGGTTCCTCTCCCCTGATGGAGAGGCCTCATAAAAAGGGATTGCATCTAGGCCTATCACTGGTCAAAATAGTTACTAAAGACTATGACTTGTGCTCCCAATCCAAACATTGGCATCCCAGGGATGGGGTAATATTTTATAGAGGAAGTGTTAAGCTCATCTCCCATTGACATATTTCTTTCATAAAGACACTTCCCATCACTTCTGAAGCAACCTGAAATTGGAGATTATTGCTCCCAAACAGCAGTCAAAAATCTGGATCACCTTTAGAAGTGGAGAAAATCTACATCTGGTAGGTGACAGTCATATTTAAAAGTGATCTCCTTATACCCTGCCATGTGCACCTATTACCCATATAAGGCACAACACCCAGGCTGGCAAACACCAGACATAAAGCACACTCTGAGTGAAAGCATTATGCAAACTCTCAGTGAAGGAAAAACTACACCATATCCAGCTGTCATGGCACAAGTAACAGTCCTAGAAGCTAATCCCCACCAACTGACTCAATGTGAATGTTCACCCAGTCTCTGTATCTTTAATATTTTTGTTGGCTGTATGAGTCAACCCCTGCAGCCATACCATGCAGACCAGCTATGCTCCAACAATACTAAAGTAATCCTAAAATTTTACACAAGCGTATGTCAGAGGATGACTGTTGTTCCTCAACATGCCACCAAGTATGCCTGAGGACCCAAAGCCACCTCACCTATGTATCAAAAGTGTCCACTAGCACCAATGAATAAATGATCTTTGATCAAGGTATAAACTAAATGGCATTCTCACACAGCACCAAAGGCCTCACAATTATAATTAAATCAAATCTACAAAGAGAATTTTCCTCTACCCCGGATACTGTGCATAATCTTCTAAGACAGGAGTTTAGATTACAAAGAGGGTCTATGAAAATAGCACCCAATTGGCATGTAAGTGTGGACAAAATGCACTCTTCCTGTGGAGAAATGTGCAGGGGGTCACACCTGAGCACACAGCCAAAGCCTTTGCTCTGTGTCTTAGACAACCCCCTAAACGTCATGCAGTTCTGTGATGACAACCATTTTACAAAACAGAAAGAGTATCATGACTAAAGCTGCCCAATAGTATTTAAAATCCCTAGCAAAATTGCCCATACTCTATAGTTTGTTTCTTGGGAGGGATATCAAACCATGCATTGGCCTCAGCAATCACTGCTCAGACCATTTCACCCCAGGTCATGACTTCATCACTACAGAGGATTTTGCCTCCAGTTGAATCCACCACAGAAGTTGGAGTATAGGACTTACAGCACTGCTTGAAGTCTTGGGACATGAACTTGGAATTATACCTCACAGAGATTGCCATTTCCTAGTCCAGACGGCCCATGCAGTACCTTAATGCCTGCAAAAGTAAAACTGTAAGCCACGCCCTCCACAATTGTTAACTCTTCTGCTAGCTAAGGAAAGGAGTATATTCTATTACCAATATAGCTGGATGCATGTACATTATTAACTCAGGGCTTGTCAAATATAATTTACAAACATGAAATGATGGGTATACATTATTAAAAATATCTCCAATGCCTTTTTAAAAATGTATAATTGCTCCCAAACCCTCACTATCTTCAGGCCCACAATGGCCTTTTTTTCCTTATGGATAGCTGGGGACACTGGCTCCACCAGGCCTTCCAATTACTAGTTATACATTTTAATTATGCTTATGGTGCTCTTATTTAGGCTGGTCATTTAAATCATAATGAATAACTTCAATATACCCTTAACTATTTCAACTATTCTGGCCACAGACATCTTAAAACTGATGCCAAAGGTTTAGGATGAATCATAATGGCATAAAAGAAATTGCATTTGCTGTCTCATCATCCTGCCTATCCTAGTCATAACTTGACCTTCCAAGCAACCACACCAGTTATCCCTGCTGTGGGCTGCACCTCTCTATGGTTTGGGATGGTAAGGGCTGCTGCTAGCTTCTCTGGAAGGCCCCTGCCACTTATCCAAAAGGTCTCTTGCTACTTCTTCTCTACAAGCCTCAGGATGGATGAACTATAGAAACAGTATGCTAAATGAGTGTCAGACATAAATGGATAAAAATTGTAAGAAGCTGCTTATATGAAATATCTAAAATAAGCAAATTCATAGAGAGAAAAGAGTAGAGGTTACCAGGGGCCAGAGGTGGGGGCATGGAGAATTATAATTTAATGGGTACAAATGAAAAAGTGTTATTCAATGGATGATGTTGATGATAGATCAATGTTGTAAATGTATTAATGGCAATGAATTGTGCACTAAAAAATGGGTAAAATGTCAAATTTCATGTTATATATATGTAACCATAATAAAAAAAGTCATAAAGCTAAAAAATAATTACTAGCAGGGCAATTACTTTCATATAGTTTGGATGATAAGCAGCTGCCTCAATTTCTCCAAACAGCCCTTGCTGCTTCTGTCTTTCATGCAGGATAGTTTGAAACATCGAATTCCCCATATTTGCAGGAAAATCCTACCCCACCTTCTGGATCACAATAAAGCCAAGATTCCAGTAACCACATGTGCTTCCCACCCCATCTCCTCCATGGAACCTCACAGGAGCCCAGGTTAGGTAAGTCAGAGACCCTCAACCCTCCCTCATTCTCCACTCTAATCCACCATGGTCATTGAGCTAATAAAGGTGTCCTTTCATGTATTATTGGCTGGTTGACTATGTATGTGTGTGTCTTATAACCAAAAGAACCTTCACATAACATCTAAAACACTAGAATACATATGGAGAATATTTCATCCAAAAACAACAGAGTAAACAATCTTATCAATTGTAAACAATCATTCTTTAGGATAGAATGTATATGTCACAGAATAAATAACAATAAATTTTAAATGATTGAAATCATAAAAAGCATCTTCTCAAATCCCAGTGGAATGAAATTAGACATCAATGATATAAGGATAACTAGAAAATACAGAAAAATATGGAGATTAAACAATATACTCCATTGCAAATGATTTTGTCAAAGAGATCACAAATTAACTTAGTCAATATCTTGAGATAAACAAAAATGGGACTATAGCATACCAAAATTTATGGCTTGCAGCATATACTGTGCTCAGAAGAAAGTATATAACTTTAAATGCTTACATAAAAATAGAAGAAATTCTAAAATCAGTAAACCAACCTCACATTTTGAAATAGAACAAGAGGAGGAAACCAAACCCAAATTGAGGTGAAGAAAGGAAATAATAAAGGATAGTGTTGTGATATATGAAAGAGTGGATAAAAAACAGTATAGAAAATCAACAAAAACCAAAAGTTGTTTCTTTGAATAGATAATTAAAATTTACAAATACTAAGACAGCCTTACAAAGAAAAAAAATGAGAAAAGATAAACCTAATGAAAATCAGAAATAAAAAGTGGACTCTTACTACAGACTTTACAGAAATAAAAAGGATTATAAAAGGAGAATATGAACAACTGCACACTATATTAGTCAGGGTTCTCTAGGGAAACAACTCACAAGAGATATCTTTAAATAATATGAGATTTTATAATATTGTTTCATGCAACCATGGGAATGCACAAGTCCAAATTTCATAGGGTAGCCTACAAGCCAGGGAGTCCCATGAAGGACTTCATTGAGTTCCACAGGAGACACTGGTTGACTGAAGTAGAGATTGGAATTTTCTCTCTGAATGTTGAAATCACCTCTCCTTTTAAGGCTTTCAATTGATTGGATGAGACATCATTCATTGTTGATGGCAATTTCTTCAGTTGATCATAGATGTAATCAGACATCTACACAATCAACTCACTGATAACTAAAGTCCATGAAATGCACTTGTATTAGAACTCACCCAGGGCTTGCTTGACCAAACAACTGGGCACCATTTCCTGGCCGAGTTGACACATCAGCCTAAGCATCACAGTCCACCCCTTGTCAACTTGGCAGCCACACATATCTCCCCAAACCACACTTAATCTTTAAATAAAAACAATAACAAACATACACATATATATTTTTTCTGCCTACCAATACTCAGCTATCCTGTGTACAACTGGAAATACACTAAATTCCTCCAGAATAAGGTAGAGATCTTTGGGTAATAGTCACTCTTAAACATGTCATTCTTAAATACTGTGGTATGAAACTAACACAACTTTTGTTGTATGATAAGGGGAAAAGATAAAATAAAGAATAAAATAAAGATGTTCATTTTATGTACATATACATATTCATAACAAAATAAGGAAAAAAATAGTCATGACCATTACAGTCCTCATTTCTGTAACTGGTCACATAGACAAAGTTAGTATTTAATACTACCTTCTTCCATTACCCATTCCATGTTCCCTTTATTCTCATCAAGCTCCTCAGCTGGCTGTGTTTCTTTGCCTGGTGGGGTGACTAAATCCTTAATTCCTGAAGATTCTGGGACATTGCTAATCCTGACTGGATTGGATTGTTACAATTTTCCATTGACTTTTATCACAGGGCATGGTAGTACAAAGAGATGCCCTAGGGGATCTCCTGCATTCCAGGCAACTCTTCTTGACCTCCATTGTATAGGTGCATTCCTAATTCCCTTTGTTAGGATCAATCACTTAAGCCAGTACAGTAATTCCCTTCTTTGCCTTTTCATTCAGGAGCATGAGGAACACAAAATGGTCAGATGGCAGTCTAAACTTCCACTTAAGTGAAATCATTGCTGTTTTCCCTGGTGGAAACACTCCTCCTTTTGGAACTAAGACCTGTAGACTACCAGAGCTGAAGTTTGCAGGGACAGGAAACAAAAATTTTCCTAGTGGATCACTAGGGGTAATAGTGAGAGATGCCACTCCTATTTCTACCCCTTGATTCCTGGACCCATGAATCATGGCTACAGGAGAAACAGCACCATAGTGTGGATGCTGATTTAAAGCATACTCAAACTTCTGAAGAACACTGACACAGGCCTGCAAGATTTTTGCCATTTAGTGGAGCCATAATTGAGTCTTCAAAATGCCACTTCACTGTTCTATCAGTTCAGTGTACTCAACATATTGGGAAACATGGTAAGACCAGTGAATTCCATGAGCATGCACCCATTCCCAAACATCATTTGCTGTGGAGTGGGATCCTTGATCAGAAGCAATGCTATGTGGAATACCATGGCAATGGATAAGACATACGTAAGTCCATAGATGGTAGTTTTGGAAGAACCATTGCATGCAGAGAAGGCAAACTCATATCCAGAGAATGTGTCTATTCCAGTTAGAACAAATTGCTGCCCCTTCCATGATGGAAGATGTCCAATGTAATCGACCTGTTACCAGGTATCAGGCTGATCTCTTCAGGGAATTGTGCCATATAGGGGGCTGAGTGTGAGTCTCTGCTGCTGGCAGTAGCTGTAGCCAAGTTGGGCTTTTGTAGGGGAAGTCCATGTTGCTGATCACATGCATAACCCTTATCCATACCACCATGGACACTTTTTTCATGAGTCCGTTGGGCAATGACAGGAGTGGCTGGGGAAAGAGGCTACATGCTATCCACAGAACAGGTAATTTTATCTACTTGATTATTAAAATCTTCCCCTGCTGAAGTCACCCTATGGTGATCATTCACATGGGACAAATATATTTTCATGTTTTTTGCCCACTCAGAAAGGTCTACCCATATCCTTCTTCCCCAGACCTCTTGTCACAAATTTTTCAATCATGATCTTTCCAATTCCCTGACCATCCATCTAAAACATTCACATCAGGCCATGAATCAGTGTACAAATGTACTTATGGCTATTTCTCCTTCCAAACAAAATAACCAGGTGTGCTGTTCAAAATTCTGCCCACTGGGAGGATTTTCCCTCTCCACTGTCCTTCAGGGACATCCCAGAAAGGAACTGCAGTGCTGCTGCTGTCCAGTTTTGGGTGGTACCTGCATATCATGAAGAACCATCTGTAAACCAGGCCCATGTTTTCTCTTCCTCAGTCAACTATTTGTAAAGAACTCTGCAAGAGACTATAGCTGTGGGCTGTGAAAAAAATGTAATGTGGCAGGATTGGTGACCATAAGCATTTGGGACGCCTCCTCATGTAACTTACTTGTGCCTTCAGGACCCACCTGAGCTCTATCTTATACATACCACTTCCAATTTATGATAGAGTGCTGCTGTGCACACCCAACTTTATGGTTTGGTGGGTCAGACAATACCCAGATCATTATAGGCAACTCAGGTCTCATGGTAACTTGGTGGTCCATGTTTAAGCATTCAGTCACTACTAAGGCACAGTAGCAGGCCAAAATTTGTTTCTCAAAAGGAGAGTAGTAATGTTCAAATGATGTCAAGGTTTTGCTCCAAAATCCTAAGAGTCTGAATTCTGATTCTCCTATAGGGGCCTGCAAAAGTCTCCAGATGACACCTCTATTTGCAACTGACAATCCAGCACCATTGGATCTGCTGGATCATATGGCCCAAGTGGCAGTGCAGTTTTCATAGTGGCCTGGACCTGACAAAAAGCCTCCTCTTATTCTGGTCTCCACTCAAAAATTGCAGCTTTTCTGGTTACTCAGACCAGAAACCGACAGGAGATACCTGTAAATAGTATGAGATTTTATAAAATTATCTCACATGACCATGATGATACACAAGTCCAAAATCCATAGGGCAGGCTGCAAGCCAGGGACTCCAATGATGGTCTTCATCATTGATGATGATGGTCCACAGGAGACAATGGCTATCTGAAATAGAGATTGGAATTTTCTCCTGAATCCTGAAATCTCTCCTTTTTAGGCTTTCAACTGATTGGATGAGACATCACTCATTGCTGATGGCAATCTCCTTAGTTGATTGTAGATGTAATCAGTCATCCATGCAATCACTTCACTGATGACTAAAGTCCATGAAATGCCCTTGTATTAGAACTAGCCCAGTGCTTGCTTGATGAAACAACTGGTCACCATTACCTGTTTGAGATGATACAGTAGTCTAATCATCATACACACAATCAAATTAGGCAACCTATATTAAATAAATAAATTCCTTGAAGCATACAAACTTCATACACTGATTAAAATATAGAAGATCTCAACAGACCAATAGCATAGAGCTTGAAACATTAATCAACAGCTCCCAACAAAAAATTACAAGACCTGATAGATTTGTTTGTGAATTTTACAAAACATTCAAAGGAGAATTGATGCCAATAATTCTCAAAATCTTCCCAAAAATTGAAGAGGAGAGAAAAATCCAAATTCATTCTGTGAGTCAGCATCACCTTAATACCAAAGTCAGATAGAGATATCATGGGAAAAAAATTACAGACCAATATTCCTTGGAATTTAGATGCAAAGATCCTGAAAAAAAGACTGCCAACTGAATCAAATTGCACATCAAAAGAATTATACAACATGATCAAGTGGGATTTATCCCAGAATGCAAGGATGTTTCAACAGAAGGAAATTATTCCACATTATTCAAATGAAATAATAAAAAAATAATCTAAACTGATGCAGAAAAAACCTTTGACAAAATCCAGTGCCCTTTCTTTATAAAAACCACTTATAGAATTAGGAATAGAAAGGTATTTCCTCAACATGATAAAGAGCATATATGAAAAACTCACAACTAACATGATTCACAATGGTGAAGGAATAATAGCTTTCTTCCCTAGATCATGCATAAGAAAAGAATGCACACTACCACCATTGTTTTTCAACATTGTGCTGAATGTGCTAGCCAGAGCAATTATAAGGGAAATTGAAATTTTAAAAAACTGTGCAAATTGGAAAAAAGGGGTACATCTCTCTCTATTTACAGATAACATGATTCTGTATGCAAAAAAATACCAAATAATCTATAAGAAAGCTACTATAGCTCATAAATGAATTCAGCAAAGTGGAAGGGTATAAGATCAACACATAAAAACCAGTCATATTTCTATACACCCACAATGAACCATATGAAAATTAAATTAAGAAGGATATCCCATTTAAAAACAACTGAAGTAAGAAAATATCTAGGAATAACTATATCCAAGGATGTATAGAAATTTTCTGTAGAAAAATATAACATTACTGAAAGAAATTAAATAAGACCTAAATAAATGGGAAAATATTCTGTGCTCATGTAGTAGAAGACTTAATATCACTAGGATATCAACAATACCTAAAGCAATTTATATACTTAATGCAATGTCAATTAAATTCCAATTTGCAGAAATAAATAGAAAATCTAATTATCAAATTTATATTGAAGTACAAGAAACCCCAAATAGCCAAAACCATCTTGAAAAAGATCAAGGTTGGAGGACTCACACTTCCTAAATTCAAAATGTATTACAAAGCTACAGTAGTCAAAAAAGTGTAGTTCTAGCAAAAGGACAAACACATAGGCTAATAGAATAGACTTGAGAGTGCAGAAATAAACCCATACATCTACATCCATTTGATTTTTGACATGGGAACCAAGTCCACTCAGTGTATAAAGAACAGTCTCTTCAACAAACAGTGTTCAGTAAACTGGATATCCCTACAAAAATGAAGGAAAGTGGAACCTACCTCACACCAGAAAATAAATTCATTCATAATAGATCAAAACCTAAAACAAAGCACAAAATCTCTAAAACTCTTAGAAGAAAACATGCAGAACTATCTTCAGGACCTTATATTAAGCAATGGATTCTTAACCTTATAACTAAAGCAGGAGCAACAATGGAAAAAGAACAGAATAACTAGGCTTAAGAACATTTTTACAAAGTTTGAGTATTTAGGTACATTGCCATGAAAGTGAAAAGACAGTCACAAGAATGGGAGAAAATATTTGGCAACCATCTATCTGATAAGGGTTTAACACCCAGAATATATAAATAACACCTACTAATCAACACAAAAGGCAAAAAACCTAAAGATGAATATATCCAAAGGAGATGTACAAATGACCAATAAGTTCAACACCTTTAGCAATCAGGAAGATGTAAATTAAAACCACATTGAGATACCACTTCACACACTCTAGAAAAACTATTATTAAAACAAGAAAATCTTTATATCAATGTCAAATTCTTTAACTTGCTAACTGTATCCAGATAGCTACTTAAGTGAATATCCTACTTCATAAGAAATGTGCTGGGAATGATGCGGAGAAAGAGAGACCATCCTACATTGTTGGTGGGGATGTAAAATGGTGCAGCTTCCATGGAAAACAGTTTGGCTTTCCTCAAAAAGTTAAACATAGAACTATCATATGACCCATCAATCAAAGTCTAAGTTCATACCAAGAAAAAAAAAAAATCAAATGCATGGACTCAGATGGATATTTGTATAAAAACAGTGATAGAAATATTATTCATAGTAACCAAAATGTGGGCATACCCCAAATGACTGTTAAATGATGAAATGAAAAGCAAATGTGGTATATCTGTACAATGGAATATTATCCAGTCTAATGAACTTTGATGCATAATATTACATGTATGAACCATGAAGACTTCATGTCAAATAAAATAAGTCTGACAGAAAGGGACAGATACTTTCTGATTCCACTTATATGAAATAGCTAGAATATGCAAAGTTATATATAGAGAAAATAGAATACAGCTTGTCAGGGGTGGGTGAGAGGGAAAATGGGGAATTAATGCTTAACAGATGCTGAGTTTTTTGGGGGGTGATGGGAAAGTGTTGGTTATGGCTGAAGGTGAGGTTAGTACAACATTGTGAATGTGATTAATCCCACTAAATGGAGTGCTTGGGAGTGATTGATATCAGAAAGTTTATATTTTATGTTTCCACATCAAAAAAAGAGTAGCTAAAGAGATAATGACAATTGTATGCAATACATGATCCTGCATTATATCTGATAATGGAGGAAAAAAGACTCATAAGTACATTAATAGGACTTATGAAAAATTGGAATATAGTCTGTAGGTGTCCCTGTCAAATTCTTTAACTTGCTAACTGTATTCAGATAGTTACTTAAGTGAATATCCTAGTTCTTTGGAAATACACATAGATGTATTAAGTGTTCAAGGATATAGATATATACAATCTTCTATTGAATGTTTAGAAGACAGATGATGAGAGAGAGAAAGAGGGAATGATACAGCAAATTTTGTAATATGTTAAAATTGGTGAACATGAGTATCTGGGATGGTGTGTTTGAGTTCTCTGTGTAGGTTTTGTATTATATGTACAACTGTCTTCTAAGTTTGAATTTATTTCAAAATAAAGTGTATATGAATAAAAACAATGGGACACTGGTAAAATATTTTTGAAAATTCATAGGGGGCATGGTGCATTAGTATAATATTGGGAATCTTCAGAAAAAGATGGTGGAAATAGTGTAATATTCTGGAAATCCCCATAAGGAATTGGGACCTTGTATAATATGTTGGAACTTCCATTAAGGATTAAGGGATATGGTATCATTCCTTAAGAGGAATATTGGTGATGGTAAAATATTGGAAAACTGTTGAAGAATGGTTTCAATCTTACAATGTGAAGTAATTGTGATGAGGAAATGGGATACTAAAATAATATTTTTAATGTTATTATAAGGAACAGGGTTACTTTATATTATTGATAAATTCCCTTTGAGTAGAGGAAGTAATATACAATAATATTGTGAAACATCTGGTGGAGAATGGGGACTATGGAATATATTGTGAAATTTTTTATTATAATTACATCACTGCTAAAATATTGGGGGGCTTACAATGAAGAATGTGGACACTGACATAATTTTTGGACATGTCCCATGTGGAAGGAGGAACTGATAAACTATTTAGAAAGTTCTAATGAGGAATGGAAGTATTGTATAGTTGGCGGGCATTCTAAGAAGGAAGAGGGAACTGATATAGTATTGGTATGCTTTCAGTTAGGAACTGGGACATTCAAATAATATTGAGAAACTTTCAATGTGGAAAGGGCCCCACTCACATAGTATTAAGAAACATCTTATAAGAAATGAGAATACTGACATATAATAATGCGAAACTTCTAATATGGAATAGAGCCAATGGGATAATCTGCATTTTTTCAGTGGGTAATTGAGATAATTGAGTACACACACACACACACTATTGGGAGACTTTTAATGTGGAATGGACACGGGTATTTTATTAAGAAACATTTTTTTTTAAGGAAGTGGGGCACTGGTGTAATATTGGTAAACTTCCAGTGTTGGATGGGCACTGGTTTAGTATCAGGACCCTTAAAGTGAGTAACAGGGTAACTATTATAATATGTGGGGATTTCTAATACCACTTTGGAAATTCCTGGCTTGAATGAGGGACTTGATGAATGATCTATTGTAAACATCTGATGAGTTATTAAGGCATTGGTATAATATTGGGAAAAGTCCTAACCCCCAGTCATGTGGAGCTGATATTATTTGGAAATAATGTCTTTGAAGCTGTGATTAGCTAAAATGAAGCCAAACTAGATTACAGAGGGCCCTAATCCACTATGACTGATGTCCCTATAAGAAGGAGAAGAGATACAGAAAACAGAGGAGAATGCCACATGATGACTGAGATAAAGGTTGAAGTGCTGCAAGTCAAGGAACACCAAAGATTGGCAGCAAACCACCAAAACCTAGGAGGAGGTAAGACAGGATTCTACCTATATGGGTCTCAGAGAAATCACAATCCAGCTGGAAACTTTATTTAGACTTCTAGCATCTAGACCAGTGAAATGAAAAACTTCTGTTGTTTCATGTTGCATAGTTTGTGATACTTTCTTATGGCATTCCTAGGAAACTAAAAAAAAGATGATTATTTAGAATTACATTCATCAAAATTTTAAAGTTATAAATGATTTCTCTGAAAATTTTATTATAATTTTGCTGTTTTAGTAATTAACTATTTGTATAGCTTTTCTAAAATATAGGCCATTTGATATCATCACATAACATGCAGAAGTGTGTGGGAGAGATTGTAGACTACGATGTGAACTATGGTCCATGCTCAGTGGCAAAGCCCCAGGATGCTTTTATCAGTTGCAATGAATGTGCCACACTAATGAAGGATGTTTATGTGGGAGGGTGTGGGAGGTATGGGGAGTGGGGCATATGGGAATCCCTATAGTTTTTGTGTAACTTTTATGTAATCTAAGAATCTTTTAAAAAATAAAAAAAATATATTATTAAAAAATGTAGATGAAATAAAGACATTTTCAGATTAAAAAAAAATTTTGTGGGAATCACGTAACTTATTCCAAAAAATATTTGTCATTCTTTATGGTATGATCATATATTTTATATTTACCATGTCCTGGATATTGTGAGTATTATGGAGGACATATGAAATCTGATTCCTGTCTTTAAATGATATAAAATTTAGCTGCACAGTTAAAAATAATATGCATAGAGTTCAGGAAAGATGGAAGATAAGAGAGACACAAGACTCACTTCTTACCCAGAAAAATAGGTAGAAACCAGGCAGAAACTGTCCAACAAACTGTTCTAGGGTTTGGGGGCACCAGTGGAAGGCTGGACACCACCCAGAAGAGAGTATCAAAGGTCTGTGAGTAAAAGCTGCAGGTGCAGATGCAGCTGCTGGAGCCCATCCCCCAACCTCAAAGCAGACATCATTGAGTCCTCTGACCCTGTACCAGTGGCAATGGATGGAGGAGGTTGCAGGGCTACAACTCCCCAGGAAAGTGGAGAGAAAGGGACACAGTCTTTGACTGATTCAGTTTTTGGCCAACAAATTTGGTCTGCTGCATCCCACAGGACACAGGCTGTGTGGGGCTCTGCCATTGTTTGCCCTGGTAGCTGGAAGGGGACTAAAGAGATCCTACCTGTGCAACACCCTTCATACTGATTACTGATAACATAGAGGGGAATGGAATTATTTCCTCCCTGGGAAAATGGAGGAGGTGACTAGCTAAGGGAAGAGATCACCTTTTGAAAATGTTTGACTTTTGAGGTTTGATTCTGAATAGGTCACCCTGGGGTAGCATTTTCCATCATATTGCTTCCCCATTCCAGCCTAGTCAGTTACAGTGTAGACATTCCAACCACAGTTTGAGCAGGAGAGGTCAGCTAAAGACAACCATCTACTGGCATACCAAGAAAGTGCATGCAAGGAATTATAAAACTAAATAATAAAAGAGGCCTTTTTTGAGTCTTTACAGCCTCCCTCCCCAAGAAACTGGTCTGCAACACATTACTGGATACAGGACCCTGATTTGAGCAACTAAACAGGGACAATCCTAAAGATCTAGAACAAGTTGGACCCAAAATCAAAGAACAGTGCTAACATAGCCAACCACCATTAAATCCCTCCTTAAGAGAGAGAAACTGAGCATCAAAGTAACCTCACCATCATAATCAGATGATTAGACATTAGGAAAAAAGTACAACCCATACTAAGAAAAATGAAGATATGACTCAGGCAAAGGAACAAATCAAAGCCCCAGATGAGACACAGGATTTGAGATAACTAATAATATTCATACAAATCCAAATTAAATCAAGCAGTAGAAAGACATGGTTAAAGAGATAAAGGACATCAAGAAGACACTGGGTTAGAATAAGAAAGAATTTGAAAACTTGAATAGAAAAGTAACAGAGCCTACGGGAATGAAGGTCACAATAGGTGAGATTAAAAACACATGAGAGTTGGGGACGGATGTGGCTCAAATGGTTGGGCTTCTGTCTCCCATATGGAGGGACCTGGGTTCAAACCCCAGGACCTCCCAATAAAATAAAACAAAACATGAGAGTGGAGCAGGTGTATTTCAGCAGTTGAGCATATGCTTCACATATAGAAGATCCAGGATTCACTCCCTGGTACCTCCTAAAAATCAAAACAAAATATAAGAGTCATACAACAGCAGATTTGAAATCATAGAACAAAGAATCAATGATGTAGAAAATAGAACAGCTGAAATTGAAGAAAGAGAAGAAAAGAGAGAGAAAAGAATGGAAAAAAATTGAGTGAGGGCTCAGAGAGTTAAATGGTAACACAAAGCACAACAATATATGTGTCATGGAAATTCCAGAAGAAGAGAAGGGATATGGGGCAGAAAGAGTATTTGAAGAAATAATGGCTGAAATTTTTCCAACTCTCATGAAATACATGAGTTTACGTCCAAGAAGCACAACATAATTCAATCAGAATAAATCAGAATAAACCCGAATACACCTACAACAAGGTCAAATTCCAAAGAAAAAGAGAAAATTCTGAAAGCTGCAAGGAAGAAGCAAACTATCACATACAAGGGGCACCTATAAGACAGTGCAGATTTCTCATCAGAAACCATGGAAGCAAGAAGACAGTAGTATGATATCATTAAGATGAGAAAAGAGAAAAATTGCCCACTGAGAATTCTTTATCTGGCAAAATTGTCCTTCATATATGAAGGTGAATTTAAAATACTCACAAATAAACAGAAATGAAGAGAGTTCATAAACAAGAATTTGGCTCTGCAGGAAGGATAAAAGGGAGTGCTGCAGCATGAAAATAAAAGACAGGAGAGAGTGGCTTGGAGGAGAATGTAGAAATGAAGAATATCAGAAAGTATAACCAAAAGGGTAAAAGAACAGTTGAAAATAAGATATGACATATGAAAGACAAAGAATAAAATGGTGGAAGCAAATTATGCATTTATAGTTATAATATTGAATGTGAATGGATTAAGCTCTGCAATTAAAAGATATAGGCTGACAGAATGGATTAAAAAGCATGAGCTATCCAAATGCTGTCTACAAGAGTCTCACCTTAGATCCTGGGATACAAATAGACTGAAAAGGCTAGAAAGAAATTTCACATGAACAGTAACCAAAAGACAGCAGGAGTAGCTATACTAATATCAGACAAAACAGAATTTAAAGCAAAATAAGAGATACAGAATGTCACTATATATTAATAAAAGTGACAATCAACTAAGAAAGAGTAAAAGTCAGAAATATCTATGCACCTAACCAAGGTGCCCCAGAACACATGCAGCAAACTTTGGCAAAACTGAACAGAGAAATAGACATCTCTACAATAACACTTTGAGACTTCAACATGCCACTCAGATCAATAGATAGAACAACTAGAGAGAAGATCAACAAGGAAACAAGAGAATTTGGACAATATGATAAATGAGCTAGACCTATCAGTCATATACAAAATGTTGCACCCCAAATTAGCAGGTTATAAATACCTCCCATGTGCTCATGGATCTTTCTCCAGGAGAGAGCACATGTTGGGTCACAAAGGAGGTCTCAATGAATATAAAAAGATTGAAATAAGACAAAGCACCTTCTCAGATCATAATGGAATGAAGATGGAAATTAACAAATGTGTGGTGGCTAAACAACACACACTCTTAAACAATCACTGGGTCAAAGAAGAAATCATAAGATAAATTAGTAAATATCTCAAGGTGAATGAAAATGAGAACAAAACTTATCAAAACTTATGGGGTACAGTGAAAGTAGTGCTGAGAGGAAAATTTATAGCCCTAAGCACTATATTAATAAAGAAGAGAGAACTAAAATCAAAATCTAACTGAACACCTGGAAGAGCTAGAAAAAGAATAGCAAACTAATCCAAAGCAAGCAGAAGGAAAGAAATAATAAAGATTAGAGCAGAAATAAATGAAATTGAGAACAAAAAACACAATAGAGAAAATTAGAGAAAAAAAAAAAGCTGGTTCCTTGTGAAGATCAATAGAACTGGCAAACTGACAAAGAAAAAAGAGAGAAGACACAAATAAATAAAATCAGAAACAAAAGGGGGTACATTACTAATAACCCATGAGAAATAAAAAGGATCATAAGAGTATACTATACAAAAATATTTGCCAACAAAGTAAACAACCTAGATGAAATGGACAAATTAATAGAAATGCACAAACAGCCTATATCAATTCTACAAAAAATACAAGAACTCAACAAGCCAGTCACATTTAAAGAAATTGAAACAGTCATAAAAAAATCTCCCAACAAAGAAAATTCCAAGATCAGATAGCTTCACAGGTGTATTCTACCAAGCATTTCAAGAAGAATTAACAGCAGTTCTATTTAAACTCTTCCAAAAAATTAAAGCAGAAAAAATTACCCAACACACTTTATAGAGTCATCATCACCCTAATACCAAAGCAAATAAATCTAGTATGAGAAAATAAAATTACAGACCATACCCTCTATGGAACACAGATGCAAAAATTCTCAATGAAATATTTGCACATAGTATTCAACAGCATATTAAAAGAATTAAACAACACAATCAAGTGGGTTATATTCCTGGTATACCAGGCTGTTCAACACAATAAAATCAATTAATATAATACTCCACATTAATAAATTGAAGGAAAAAAAACCCACATCCATCTCAGTTGTTGCAGAAAAGGCATTTGACAAAATCCAGCATTCTTTCTTGATGAAAAACACTTTGAAAGAAAGGAATAGAACAAAAGTTTCTCAGTATGATAGAGGGCTTATATGAAAAACACATAACGATCATTATACTCAATGGGGAAATGTCAAAAGCTTCCTTTCTAAGAACAGGAAGAAGACAAGGATGTCCATTTTCACTACTGTTATACTTTTACTCATCCTTGTGCTAGAAGTTCCAGCTAGAGCAATTGCACAAGAAAAATAAATAAAAGGCATCCAAATTGGAAAAGCAGAAGTAAAACTCTCACTATTCACAGATGATATGATCTTATAATTAGAAAATTGTGAAATATCTATGACAAAGCTTCTAGAGCTAATATATGAATTCAGCAAAGTGGCAGAATACAAGGTCAACACACAAAAGACAGTAGGGATTCTATACACTAGTAATGAACAATCTGACAAGGAAATCAAGGGAAAAATTCCATTTACAATAGCAACAGAAAGATCCAAATAAGCAGGAATTAATATCTAACCAGAGATGTAAATGACTTGTACTCTGAAAACTACAAAACACTGCTAAAAGAAATCAAAGAACACCTAAACAAATGGAAAGACATTCCATGTTCATGGACTGGAAGACTAAATATCATGAAGATGTCGATCCTACCCAAACTGTTTTATAGATTCAACACAATCCCAATCAAAATTTCAATAGCCTACTTTATATAAATAGAAAAGTCAATTACAAAATTTATTTGGAAGGGAAAGGGGACCAGAAAAGCTAAAAGTCATCCTAAAAAAGAAGAGAAAATTAGGAGGACTCACACTCCCTGACCTTGAAACAAATTACAAAGCTACAGTGGTCAAAACAGCAAGGTATTAACAAAAAGACAGACATATTGATAAATGGAATAGAAAGGTGAGTTCAGAAATAGACCCACACATCTCCACTGAACTGCTTTTTGATAAGCCTACCAAGTCCATTTTACTGGGACAAAACAGCTTCTTCAACAAATTGTGCCAGAAGAACTGGACATCCAGTCTCAAAAGAATGAAAGAGGACACCTATCTCACTTCTTATATGAGAATCAACTCAAAATGAATCAAAGACCTAAATATAAAAGCCAGGAGCATAAAACAACTAGAAGACTTCCTGAAGATATAGGAAAGCATCTTCAATATCTTGTGGTTGGTGGTGGTTGCAGGGGGCTCTTAAAATTTATACTCAAAGAATGAACAATGAAAAAAAAATATATAAACACTTTTGCACCTCAAAGGACTTTGTGAAGAAGGTGAAAATGCCATCAACTCAATGGGAGAAAATATTTGAAAATCACATACCCAACTCAAAATAAAAAAAACAAATGACCCAATTAAAAAAATTGGCAAGAGACTTGAATAGACATTTTTCCAAAGAAGAATTACCAAGGCAAAAAAAAAAAAAATTGTTCAACATCACAGCTGTTAGGGAAATGCAAATCAAAGCTAAAAGGAGATATCATTTCATACCTATTAGAATGGCCTCTATGAAAAAGACAGAAACCTACAAGTTTTCGAGAGAATATGGAGAGATAGGAATGTTTATTCACTCTTTGTGGGAATGTAGAATGGTGCAGTCACTGTGGAAGACTAGTGTTTCCTAAGGAAGTTATATAAAGATCTGCCATGTCACCTGTGAAGACCACTATTAGGTATATACCCAGAAGTAAGCCCAGTGGCACAAACAGACACGTGCACACCAATGTTTATAGTGTAATTATCCACAATTCCCAAAAGGAGGAGATAGCTTATGTGTTCATCAGCCAAAGAATAGATAAATAAAACATGGTATATACATGCAGTGGAAAATTATTCAGCTATAAGAATAAATTGCATCATGCAGCATATGACAACATGGATGAACCTTGAGGACATTCTGTTGCGTGAGGCAAGCCAGGCATAAAAGGACACATATTACATGATTTCACTATTATGAACTAAATACAATGAGTAAACTCATGGAATTAATAACTAGAATATAGGCCAATAAAAAATAGAAAGAGGTTAAAGAATGGGCTAGGGATTAATCAGGGCAGAATTGATTTAAAAATGTTGCTTATAAATTTTTGGAAATTAATAGAAATATTGAAAGCACATGATAGTGTTTGTAATTATTGCTAATATACTGTTATGATAGTGGTTTAAAAGGAAAATCTAAGGTCCTGTATAACATTAGGAACAAAGCTAAAAAAAATGAAACCTGGTACTATATAGCATAGTAAACCCTCATTTGAAAAATGAGTATGGTTAATAGTGCATATATAAGAATGCTTTTTTCTGAAAAAGAACAAGTGTACATTAAAGTTATGTCATATCAGTGTAATATTTAGGCAAAAAATACAACCAAAGCAAATTATGAACAGAAGTGTAAAATAATATATTAATAATCTTCCATCAGTGGTTTAAAAGTGAAATATGCTAAATCAAATAAATTAGACAAAAAAAATACTACATGTTGCTTGGCTCCATCTATGCAAAATGCAAATAGAAATAAATTAGAGAGACATAAATATATTAGAAGTTATGTATGGCAGGGGAAGTACAGAGAGATTGTGAGGTGGCTACTAAGGGTTAGAGTTTTGTTTGTTTTTGGGGGGGATGTTTTGTGTTATTTCTGGAGTAATGAAAATGGTCTGATATTGATTGAGGTGAGGAATGCACAACTCTGTGATTGTGCCAAATATCACTGATTGTACACTTTGGATGGATTGTATGGTTTATGAATATGTGTCAATAAAATTGATAAATAAATATATATATGAAATAACCGATGTAGGGGAAATCCCTCCCAAATAGTCAATTGTGTGATTCTGGTATTTGAAGCAATAGAATTCACAAGCTGAGTGAATGTGTGTGGATTGAAGATGTTCTGGAATTTCATGTTGATGATGACTACATTAAGCCATATGTAGAAGTAAATGAAATCCTTGGAAAACTGGAAATGTTTAAACTGTCTTCTATAAGCAAATTAAAACCTAATTTGGGGAATTATTCATAACCCAAATTTCTTAATATGATTTCTAAAACTTATCAAAAGCTCTAAGAGACATAAGGAAGTGATTCAATAGAAAATATAAATATCAAAATCCCCTCAAACCTGCTACCACATGCATTCCAGTTCTCAAATCTTCTCCAGAGGATCCAGTTACTGTTTCCATATAAATTGTTTCTAAATTCATCTTATCATATCCTACATAATACCTCTTCAACTGTTAAACTCCAGACTCCCTCCATGGATGAAATCTTGAAACAATATATAATTCAGCTTTCTAATCTAACACACAGACTAGTCATTTATAATTTATAAAGCAGAATTTTGGTTTGCTATAAAAATGCCAGAAATAGAGCAGATTTCATTTTTCCTTTTCATGCTTATTTTATGCATTCATCCATGCTTTTGCTCATTCATTTATTCATTTAGCAAATATTTTAACTGCATATTATGTGTTACCCTTCTGAATGCTGATGGTTCAAAAGTGAATAAGACAATTTCTTGACTCTCAACAACTTCAAATATAACTGTGAAAGAGAGAGGCATAAAACGTGTAGAATGCCATCTATATGCAAAATAATAAAAATGTTTGTGTATATATACTAATATAGGGACCTAAAGTAAGTGACAAATAATTAACTTGTAGCCATAAGATATATAAAAATGGGTTTAAATCACTATTGAATGTTGAGTAATAAAGTAAGATGAATAAAAAATAAGCAAAAACAAGGAGAAAATTGTACCTAGTCCATCACAAGTGATTCTTGGTGGATTGATAATGTAATGCATGATGGGTTCTGGTTGGAAATAAAGTTTTAAAGAGGGCAAATGAAAGAGCCTTACATGCATGTTAGTCAGGGCTATGACTAGTGTATAAGAAGCTTTGATGTAAATTAGAAAAAATGTTTCCCTTTGTGTGTTAAAAGTTTGAAAAGATACTCAACTGAGCAAGTGATTTCACAAAAGCCTCTCCAGTGCCCTAGTTTAGAGGCAATGACTGCCCTGTAATATGGTGGTGGATTTAAACCTCTCTCAAATCCCTCTACAATGGTCAATGTAGAGGGCACACATGCTCAACCATAAGTGGTAGACCTAAGAATAGATTCATTTTAGGATTTCACATCTACAGATTTCTGTTTGCCAAATAATCCTGCACATTTATTAGTCACTGAAAATGGTCAGGGGCTGAGTTCCATTCTCTCCAATATTGAAGGATACCTAGCTGCAGCTCTGAGATGCTACATGATTACATAAACATATACACCTGCTCGCATACATACATTCATGAATATACAAATTTTCTGTGACTCAGTATATAGTTTTTAAAAAGTGCTATTGACATTATTTGAAACTCTTTGACCCTTTATTTTTTAAATGTCTCTTGACTTAACATTTATGAGTGTCTCTGTGGATTAGAGTTATTAAGGGATTTACAAGCAAAATTTCCAGAGAGAAGAAACTTGACTGTTTTTTCCCTGAGACAAAAAAGTTTACCTTGAGGGATCCCCAGATGACTTTAAAGCCTTGTTATTCTCAGTGAGACCTACCTCCAAGTATGTGCTGTGGAATTGTCTTGGGATGATTTGGCAATAGCCCAAACTCAGAAGTGATTTGGTCTGAGCAGTTCCTATGAAAACCCTTTTCTCTTGGCTCAGAAGACAAATCCTTTTAATTTTTCCTGACCTAAGGAATTTCTACTGTGTATGGGCGATATCTTGTAAAGCAAGGTGAGAAATTAGTATTGAAAAAGCTCAATGCCATGGAAAAAGAGAATGGAAACCTATTGGGACCATTTCCTAAATTATAAATAATCTATTGTCCTGAAATGACGATATCAGTAGAACACTTTGGGTTCTGGGCTTCTAGGTTCTTGGCTATATCACATAAAATAATTTAAGGACACACATAAGGTAGGCAAGGGAGTAGAGAAAATTAGAAATGAGATAAGTACACAACCCAAGATATGGACTGCATGCATGCTACAGGGTAAAACATGCAGCACACGTGGTACCCCAGGTTAGACCTTTTTAAAACCTTTCCTCCCCTCTTCCTAATGTTCAGGAGACACCTCAGCCAGGGTTCACTAAGGAAAGAGAACTAACAGGAGATAGCTGCAAATATTATGAAATTCTTATAAGAATTGTGTCACATGATTATGGGGATACACAATTTCAAATTTTATTGCAGGCTTCAAATCAGGAACTCTGATGAATGTCTTTGGTAAATTTTCCAGGAGAAGCTCACTGACTGAAGTACAGATGGAAATTCATACTTCAGACTGTTGAAATCCTCACTTCTCCTTTAAAGCCTTCTATAGATTGGATGAGACTTCTCTCATTATTGAAGGCAATCTCCTCAGGTGATTGTAGACGTAATCAGCAATAGAGTCTATCAAACTATGGATGATTTAAGTCCACAAAATGTCCTCACAGTAACAATGAAGCCAGTGCTTTCTTGACCAAATAATTGTACACCATCATCTGGCCAAGTTGACATATGCACTTAACCATCACACCTCCCATAATAAATCAAACTCTCTCCCTCTCTGTCCCTTTCCCTCTCTCTCTCTTCCCTCAATCCTTCTCTCACCCCCTGCCCTGAGTAACACTTAAGAAGGACCCTGAGTCATTCAGTACTATACAATAATATCATTTTTATATATGCTAAATATTAGAGATATTGATATTCATTGATTCTTATTTGGAATTTATAAAAATATAAACCCATCTATATTTTTCAATTATGTAGCTTAATTTTCCTAGGAATGAAAGAATACATAAACTTTCCTAACTTCTTTTATGTTAGAAGATTCTGCTTTAATGAGTGATGCATCTTACTATTTTTCTTCCTTTGCTCTCTTAAGAGAAGAGCTTCCCCACCCATATGGATAAAGACAATTGGACCAAGGTATAGAGATTATTCTTATTGGGATACTTACCACCAGAATCATTGGGAGCCTATTCTACACTTTCTATTGACTTATTTGCTTGGAAACATCTTCATCATTACCCTGATTCTTAGGGATTATAGGCTCCACTCACCCATGTATTTCTTCCTTACCAATCTCTCTTTCAGTGAAGTATTAACTCTCACATAAGTTGTTCCAAGATGATAACAGGTTTCCTGTTGGAGAAGAAGAACATCTCAGTTAGTGAATGCTTTGCCCACTTTTATTTATACTTCCTCTCTGGATGCCTGGAGTTCATCCCTTTTGTAATCATGATCACTATGTTGCCTTTTGTAGTCCCTTTCAGTTACCCATGATTATGACCAGTTCTAGCAATTTCCAGAATGAGGCCCTGATTCCATCGTAAATCTCTTAACCAGAGTAACTCTATTTTGCTTTATTTCCTATACACTCTCCTCTGTATTTCTCTGCTTGTTACTTCATCTATCTCTGTTGAAATGTTTTGCATACATAGGGAGGAATAGAGGCAGTGATGATTTCATTAACTGCTTATCCTTGCTTTCAACAAAGAGAAACTAACTCTGCTTCTTTGTTTCCCTTTGGAAAAGTACAAGGAAGAAATATGACATCTGGCTTTGCTGATGTGAACATCCCTGAATAAAATACCTGCAGACAGTAAAGCTGCCCATCTAGAATCGTATCAGTAAACAGCTTTAGAGATAAGACAAACCCAGTCTTTTAATGATCTGGAACATTTTGTAAAATAACAGAAGCACTATTAATGTTTATCCTAGAATAAGCATATGCTAAGTGCGCTGGGTGATGGGTCTAAGACCTTAGGACAAAACGAGGCATCCTACTTCTTATCTTTAACCTTTATTCCATAATAGAAACAAACACTAAACCCCCATTTCTCTGTTATTAAGGAAATCCTCTTTAACTGATTATCAATTTCTTCCAGTTAAATTGAATTCTGTAAGCTTGCTTTTGTCTTTTGATGCTAATTAATGAAATTCCAGTGCCTAACTTTAAAAATTCTAGTCTACACTATTAACAAATGGAGCAAAATTTCTATGTCAACCCTTACTATTCCTCCATCTCTGTTGGTAGTTTCTGTTTATTAACCCCTCTTCATATGGTCCACGTCCTTCTCTGCCTTGATTTATTTCCTGGAACATGAGCTATTTGGATTTCACAATTTGGGGTCCCTTTACTCTGACTTCCTATTTGGTTTGGATTAGTAGGCACTGGCTGAGTAAATTAGGTGAGAAGAGAAGGAAGTTAGAGCATTCATCCCCCTTGTTCCATTCTTGCTTAGGTAAGCTATGACATTTCTATGCAAACTCTTAATTATCAGGTAGACAAAATGACCAAACCAGCGGATGTTATTCAACTTCTCTTCATAGAAGCACTAGTGTTTGTTCAATGAGCCTACTGAATTGCAGCTATGGGACAGTGATAACAGCCATGCATGTAATCAACAATAGTTTATCGCCCTGATAACAACTGAATACTTAACCAGCCCACAGCAAAGATGAATGTTGAGTCACTGAAATGGCTGCATTCTCTGACTACACCAGCATCCTCAGATACAGTGGTTTATCTTTACAGGACAATTAACCTCTATCATTTTTTAAAAATAAACAGGAAGTCATGACACACATGCATTTGAAAAAGGAGCTAATTTTATGGTAATGAGAATGTGGCAATGGACTCATGAATTCACAGGTATTGTTGTAATCTGGGTCCTCCATAGTTATTGTCTTTTTTACAATCTTGGAATTTGTAAAATTTTATTCTTTCTCCCTGTGCCTCATTTTGAGTATATGCATGCTGTATGTTGTAGGTGAAATATCTGAGACAATTTGAGACATAGCCTTTTATTTGGGAGGATACTTTTTTTTTTTTTTTAAGGCAGATAAGTATTCTGAGTAACCTAATTGGATTGAGAATATCCAAAACTGTGCCTCATTCTTAGAAGGACAGTAATAGTTCTGTTTTATACTCAAGCCTAGGGTATAGCTATTTGGTCTCCATTTACCATTATGTATTTTAATGCCATCTTTGGTCCCTAAACTTTTCATGTCAGCTGAAATGCCATAGTAGTTTCTCATCAACTCCATTTCCTCTTCCAGACAGATGGATGCTTCAGGAGCAAAGATCCCAATTCCATATCCAATTTCCTAGGTTTCTAAGACCCCAGATTGATCACATCTCTTTTCAATAATATTTTTGTTCTCTGAAGACATCAAGAGTACGTTTCTGGGAAGCGGGTGTGGCTCAATCGATAGAGCTTCCGTTTACCATGTGGGAGGCCCCGGGTTCACTTCCCGGGGCCTCCTTGTGAGAGCAGGCCAGCCAGCGCAGCGCGGTGGGCTGATGCAGCAGGACCTCACAGCAAGGGGGAGATAGGCAGACACGGAGAAAGCACACAGCGAATGGACACGGCGAACACAAGCAGCAAGGAGGGGATGAATAAATAAATAAATAAATATTTAAAAAAAGAAAAAAGAGTATGTTTCTGGTATTTTGTTTTTGTTGGGAACATTTGACTGAATCATCTAAATCACCATTACTGGAGAGCGTATTTCCCCACCATAATTTTTTATTTCTACTACCTTGGCTACTCCCTTTCAGAATCACTTTAATGAGTCCTCCTTCTCTTCCCCAGCTCTAAATATGGGAATGCCCTATATTTCAATGTCTTTGGACATGTGTCTTCATCTAGTTTCTTTACCAATGTGTGTTTAAATAGATTGGCTGAGGGGATTATATTTAATAAGCTTACAGTACTCACTGTCTCTCCTTAAATGTAATTTATTCAATTATTGAAATCCTTCAAAATATTTCTCAACAACTTAGAAAATAATCTGAAAACCTAACAGTCTGTAAGAGTATATATGATTCAACTGCCCTGCTTATTCCCAACCTGACCTATTTCTAATTTCCACTTTCTTACCTCACTTTCATTGTTACAGTCCTTGAATAACAAGTTTATTTCTTATCCAGGGACTTTGTACATGCTGATCTTTCTGCTTAAAAGTCTCCCTTACATATTTATATCCTCATTTTCTCTAGGTCACCACTAAACTATGTCCAATTCAAAAATACTTTGCTTGACTGTTTTATCAAAATTGGTATTTTGTGTTATTGTTTACTTTAATCTGCATTGTTTCACTTCATAGTACAAGTCACTATATGGTAATACAAGTATGATACATTTACACATTTATGAGGGTTATTTCCCTATAGAATTTAGAGTCATTAGTATTTTTTTGTAAATTATCATTAATTTCTTTCCATTTCCTATAGCTGTACCCAGAGCAAATTAGATACTCAAAAATGCTGCTTTGAAAGGGACTCCTATTCTCTGGTTCATTGGATTGACCCAGGACAATTAACAAGGAGATGATGATGGACAAAGCCCATCCCAAGGAACAAAGAGTGTCTGCAACTGTGAACAAGATAGTTCCATCCATCTGCCCCATGGGACCTCAGCCCTCTTTTAATTAGAAACAGAGTAGTCATCACCACCCCAAATCCACAAGATTAGGAATTGAACAATTTGCTAAAGTTGACTTATTATTATTCTATTATAGACTTATTATTATTCTAGCAATGGAAGAACATTTATCATTGATATACAGGCAGTGGCCACCAGAGATTCTAAGGGGAGGAAGAGGGAAAAATAGGAGTAATATGGGGGCATTTTGGGGACATTGGATTTGTCCTGCATGACAGTGCAATGACAGGTACAGGCCATTATATATTTTGTCATAACCTACAAAATTGTGGGGGACAAAATGTAAGCTATGATGTATACTATAGTCCACAGGTAGTAGCAATGCTTCAATATGTGTTCATCAATTGTAATAAATGTACCACACTAATGAAAGATGTTGTTAATGGGAAAATGTGGAAGGGTGGGGCATATGGGAATTCCCTATATTTTTATGTAAAATTTATGTAATCTAAAGCTTCTTTAAAAATGAAAAGTAAAAAATAAAAAAGAAAAGGAATGGATAAAAATAAAACACACTCAGTGTCTTAATTTATAAATTGGAAAACAGTTTTTCCAATAGACCATGCAAGTTTTTATAAACAATTAAACAATTGTTAATAGAGGCACAGCCTTAATCTCAATGCCCAATAAATTATCCAAGATCTGTGAAGGCCATTGTATTTCCTAGTATCAACACTGTATTTCCTAATATCAACAGACTGGATAAGTATGTGAACTGATCTCTTCCTAAGCTCACTTCCTTCCTTCCCCAAGAATAGAGTTGATCTTTGTTCTCTCTCTCCCTCTCTCTCTCTCTCTCTCTCTCTCTCTCCCCCCCTCCCCCCCTTTCCCACCCTCCCATGTTGCTTTATGAATCATGTAGCATGTTCACCTGGTATTTTGACTGTGCAAACAGGAAAACAAGGAACATGGACAGATAATGGTTCATATGTTGGTTGAGCAGGATGTAGAAAAATCCTTTGCATATAAGTCAGTGAGGAGATGTCAGAAAAGGAGATGTTTCAGGAAGGATGAAGAGCAAAGAGTGGAAAAGGAAAAAGGAGACATGGTAAGTTACAGGGAGTTTGAGTCTGTGCAAACATAAGGCTCCCTGTTTATTTTGTGTTCCTCGAGTTCATCTGTGTTTATATAATGTCATAAATAATAAATATTTCTTTGTTTTATATTATGTTTAGTGTCTTGTTTTTTGTTAATAAACAAAGGCAGACTTTAGCCTGTGTATGGTATGTAAGTTATTCTGCAAGTTATAAAACCCAACTTTCTTCTGAACTGAACACAAGCTGGTGAATTTAAAGCAATGATTTTGTTAAAAATATATAAAGTAGATCACTGTAGATATTTGTCCATATATGAGTCATAATCTCATAAAGATTTTTCATAATGTATGTTAAATGTTCAAAATACCTGGTTTGAATCAACTGAATTATCTTCTGTAAAAGCATTGCTAGAAGTTTATAAGTTTGATGGTTTGGTGGGCTACCCATATTCTTCTAAGTAATATTCAGTTGGTGAGAATAGTAAAAATAATTAAATTGTGTGTATTATTCCCTTTTTATGATATGATGAGTTGTGTTTCTTTGGGACCAGAAATGGGAAAAAATCAATTTTTTGTCTTGCTTAAATGTTAACTATAAAATATTTTTTTAAATGTTCAATATAGTGGAATGGAAATGAAATTATTTTCAACCATCATTTTTCTTCCATTAATGTAAGTTAATTTATTTATCTGAACCAATGATAATGATGTGATAAATCAAATACGGAGTATTGTATAATATTGTATAATATATTGAAATAATAGTATGCATACTATTATAGGTGGGTATAATTTTCAGAGTTGAATTCAAAGTTTCCTATGCAATTTTTCTAAAACAAGTAATTAGATCATTCATACCTTGATTTGGAGAAGTGTCACATACTTCACCAATGTGTTATTATTTTGAAACAAATATCTGTCCAATGAAATTTCACAAATAATTATTTAAATGCAATATACACTTGTCCTCAGAGTTGTCGTTCACGTGTAAGTGAATTGATGCAATCTCAACATTTTCGTATAAAACCATTTTTATTTTCTCCTTCTTCTAATCGAAATAGGCAAAATTCAGTGGCCAAAATGGGACATGATAATTCCAGCACTATCACTGAGCTGGTCCTGCTGGGATTTTCCAATCTCCCTCAGACTGATATCCCCCTCTTCTTCCTCTTCTCACTGGCCTACTTGGCAAATCTGCTTGGCAACACAGCAGTCATCTCACTAGTGGTTCTTGATTCCTCTCTTCAGACACCCATGTATTAGTTCCTCTGCCATTTGGCCTTTCTCAACATATTTTTAGCACAATTGTGGTCCCCAAGATGCTCTTTAACTTCCTTGCAACCAGGAAAGTTATATCTTATAACTTCTGCCTTGCCCAACCGTGCATCACTTTATTCCTCGAGGCAACTGAGTGCTTTCTGCTTGCAGTGATAGCTGTGGATCGCTATGTGGCCTTCTGTTACCCACTACGATACCTGCTTATAAGGAGCTCATCTGTGTGTCTGGCCCTGGATCTAGGGGCCTGGATCGTTGGCTTCTTTGCTTCAGTGGTGACTCTTTACTTTGCAATCCTTCCACTCTGTGGTCCTTATGTTATTGACTATATTTTCTGTGAGTTGCCCATCATTCTTCACATCTTCTGTGATACTTCCCTGCTGGAGACTATGATGATGGTAGGATGTGCAGGAGCACATTATTCCTCCTAATTATTCTCTCCTGTATTCGCATCCTGGTGGCTGTAATGAGAATAGATTCCATAAAGGGCAAGAAAAAAGCTTTTTCCACCTATACATCCCACTTGATTGTTGTGACCATATATTATGGCACAGGATTGGTCAGGTTCTTGAGACCCAAGTCACTCTATTCAGCAGAGGGAGACAAACTCATCTCCTTACACTATGCGATCATCTTCTCAATGTTGAATCCGTTTATTTACAGCCTGAGGAACAAGGAAGTGAAAGGAGCTGTGGGAAGAGTAATGGGGAAAATATAAAAAGCCAAAATTTCTGTAGTAAAAACTTTAGAAATTAAAGACAATGTTTCTTACTTTGTGACTAGAATTTTGTATCCAGTAGACTTTCATAATAAGATAGTCATAACATTTTTATTAATGTCCCCAAGTGTTTCCCATCCAGGTTTCTCCTCTTTACAAATATAAATTTATGGATATCAGTTGACAAAGTGTTGAATTATTGCCATGTCAGCTCATTAAAACACTTTAATAACTCAACCATCCTATTATTATTATGTTCTGCAGTCATTCTGTTTCCAATACTTTAATATTTATTTTTAATTCTTTTTAAAGAGCTCAAATTTTGATAAGGTCCCCATCCTTAGTCCAGTAATCAGCGATGACTTACAGGGGATGTCAACCTGAAGATGTTGGTCTCAGCATTTTCAAGTGCTAAAATGGCAGAAGGGCAATGGGAATTCTGAAATACATACATCTCACAGAAAGAAAATACATTGAAGTGACTAATGATAATTTAGTAAGGGTGTGGAACTCAGGTCTCATTTTTGGCATTTAATATAATTTATTTTATTTCCCTTTTTAAGGTGAGTAGTTTTTATAAGGGGATTTTTTTAATTTAAAGAAAATCTTCTTAATTATTTAATCTTCACCTATGACCACATACAAAGTAGGTTACATAAGTGAATATTAATAATTATTTCATGAAATTAACTCTTTACTTATTTAAATATACTGGCTACAATGTATTGGGAGCTGAGGTTTATCAAGGTATTCATATAGTAATGACTTTAATATTGATGAAATTGGAGACAAGACACAGAGTTAATTCTGGGTTAAACCAATTAGTAAGTGTAGTAAGCAAATAACTTCACTTTACTGTACTTCATTTTTGCATCTGAAAACAATAAAAAAATTTAATACATAGTTGTTGAAAAAGTGAAACACATGAAATAGACCTGGAACATAGCAAAGGCTTAATAAATGCTAGATGCTATCATATTCCAAATGCTATTTAAGTGAGAATAATGAATTTTGTGACAGGTTTTACATTTTCATGAAAAGAAAAAATAAGTAGCAATTCCACTATATAAACAACTTTTAAGAACTGTCTTTGCTACTTTCTATTGGTATTAATTTGCCCATGGAAACCATAATTCCTCCTTCCATGCTCATGTGGTATACTCTTAGAATAATTTAGAGGAAGTCATATTTCCTAAATATGGGGTAGACCCTCTAAATAACTCTCACTTAATATCTCCATTCCACCCATTGTCTACTAGTGCCTGGATGGATGAATCCAGATTGTTTCTATGTGGGAAACCTGTGATATCATTCAAAAAAATGTAAAGTCAGCATATTCAGGGATCTCAATGTGTTCCTCTATCTTATAATTTTATTATTTTCTGATATGTGATTTCATATTAGAAAAAAATAAAGAATGTAACATCCTTTTAGTATGGGGTGACCCAACAGATGCTTAATTTGTAATATATCTGCAAAATCTAGGTCTCCATTGCAACCTAGTGCAAACATGCAGGAATGACCTTCTATACCTCAATTTGTGTATTAAATTTTCAGTGGTTCTATCTTGTGACTTTTCTTAAAGGAATATTAACATTTTAACCCAAAGTTTTAACATCTTACAAATACAACTTTTTCAATGATACCATAGTTTGCTTTTGTAATCACTGCCTAAGCCATTTAAACCTGAAGAAATAGTTTGTAGGGGAAACAACATTGTGTGGGAAATCAGAAAGCCTGAAGCAAAATGGAACTTAACCCCCAATTTGTAAACATTTGTCACTCATTTTATTTACCATGAAACTAGGATTGGAGTTCCTTGGTAACTGTAAATTAATTTTCTGTGACTGTAATTAATCATTCTCTATTGCCTAACAGTCAAAAAACAATTTAATATTACTGTGGAGATTGCAGTAACAATCAAGTGAATCTAGAAGCAACATACAAGCCATAAAACCAATATATTTTTTCAGTTATTGTTTAAAATTAATGAGCTATTCACACAAAAGATCTTTAAATAATATCAGGTAAATTAGTTATAAACCAGTATCTATGGTTAAATGAAAATTGAATAATACTACTGAATAAAATTATTCCAGGGTGTCACTCTCCTCTATTATATCCTATTTTCAATGTTTAGCCACCTCTAAATGATAACTCCCTAGAGCAAAAACTTTGTCTATTTTCTAGCAATCCCCATTATTTGTTACATTTCCAGACTCATATAGATAAGATAAAATGTATTGGTTTAATTCAATTTATTATATTATCTGTTAAATACCTTTGAGAAACAAATGACTTTGCTTTAAGAATCTAACTCAATTGAGTAAATATCTGATTAATTCAATCTTACTTTTAGTTGAACAATTTTTTTGCCCCATACTAGAAATAACTGAAGACTGGTTATTGACAATATATGGATGTAGATTATTTAAATAGTTTTGCAAACAAGTCTATTACTGGAAACCATAAGAAGGAATACAAATGGCCATGAAAGTGCAATTAGGGGAAGACCTAAAGTAGAGAGGAGTCAATTTCCCTAAGGATTAATTATGGGAAAGTTTCTGCCCATGTAATGACAGCATAATCCTCCCAGCGGTTTAATGAGATCATAATAGCAAAGACGTTTCTTTATTTTGGTTCAATGCATTCTCATGTGTACAAATGAAGGCAACATTTTTAGAGGTTTAAACTTGAGTCCTGGACTTCAAACATAGTTTGACTCTTCAGATGAGTTAACTGGTTAAATAAGTGAAATGATTAAACAGTTGTTCCCCTCTAACATGTAAAAAGGGCAAGCTTGAGTGTACATGTTTGTATCAACTTGTGTGTTTTAAGTATCAGTGTATATTTTGTGTGTGAACAATTGTGTGTGAACATACATCTATATGAGAGAGACACCATATTTCAGTAGTGGGTGTGTAAGGATGGGAGAAAAGTATAAGGTCAATATGGTGACTCATAATACAAGGGCTGAAAGCAACATTCTTAGTAATGTCAAATTCAAACTACAGCAAAGATTTTATAATTTTTTGTCACTATAATTGATTTTTCCCTGTTCAACTTATATTAATAATCATTATTTGTAGTTCATAATATTGGATCATGTATTGTGCCATCACTGAAGTGATTTGATTTAACTGTGAAAATTAAATGCATTATAAACATGAATATTGCCTGTCCATCTTCAACTTTGCTTGTAGATTAACTGTTGTGTTAAGCAGGCTATTAAAGCAACTTCCCACTCAGCTCCCT
>JAQZBX010020723.1:0-32777 GCA_029593785.1 Cabassous unicinctus | reverse complement strand
CCTGCTCCCATGTAGAGATAATGTGTAAGGTATTGCAAACCTGGAAATGAAATCTATTAATTACAGCTCAAAGAAAAACTTATTCATTGAGTAGTGCATTAATTACTATTAAGTAGATGCTACCATCCAAATGGCTTGGGAAAACAAGTTAGTATTAGACATGATGCTAGCAGAAAAAGGAGAGGTCTGTGTAATGATAAGAGAAAGCTGCTGTACCCATATCCCAAGCAATACCACCCCAGATGAGTAAGTTATCCAAGCCCTGCAAGGTCTCACAGGCTTATCTGAAGAATTAGCCAAAAATTCTGGGATAGACACCAACCCATGGACCAGTTAGTTTGATTCTCTCTTTTCTGGGCCTTAGCCTTGAATTATAACTATGATAGTCAGAATATTTATTATACTCATATCTTACACTGCTTGGTCCCTTGTTTTATTTTCCTAATCTAATGAACCATTCAAAAGATATATGTAGTCCCCATGGGGAAGAACGGGCAATCTGGACCCATGATGTTGCTTAAACAAACAACCACCAAATTCCAAACAATCCCAATGTAAAATTATCTAGATCTGGAAAAAAATGGTTGAATCTGCATATAATAAGAGTGTAAGGAGAGTCCAATAAATTCTAAAAAGAAGAGGGGGAATTGAGATAAATGTAACAAAGTGTGGTCTCTTCTCAAACTGAATTCCCTGTCCCCACTTATCTAACCTTTCCACATTCTTGTTCAAGTCTCAATTGCAACAAGTTAAGTCCCACATTCCCTCGCGTAACTCTGCATAACTCACTTTCCCAAAACCATGTCATAAAATGGGATGAACCTGGATACTGGAGACTACCCTCATACTCTCCCTAAAAAGACAATAAAGCCTTGCATCACTCCATGATTGGGTTAGTTTCATGCTTAAGATTGTGAGCCCATAGTCCCCAGCCAGTGAGGAAATGGGTGAGGTAAGGGAGGGAGGGGAATAGGATATTGCCTCGGGTTACTTATATAATCTTTGTTCTTGCTCTAAAAAGACACACTTATCCTGCTTTCATTACCCTGGGTATGTGTCCTTTCTCATGAGAAAGAAATTAATTACTGCTGCCTCTAGTTGAATTTTCTGTCTTCAAAACTTTCATTTTGAGTAAGTGGCCACCATGCCACTCATGCTGAAAATAAAAGATGTTTTAAAAATTTGCAGAACAATTTTATCGAGCTAAAGTTGCATTAGTGCAGGAGCAGCACAAAAAGAGTTTCTGCTCCAGGGATGGGCTGGGGGAGAAGCTTATATGGCTGCTTGAGACAAAGGGGAAGTTGTAGGGGAATTGGGGAGAGATAAAGGAGATATAATTTATGGTTAATATGTGTGTTCTGTGAGCTGTGTGGGCTACAGAGGCTGTTCAGGCAGGGCATCCTTGAGGCCCAGTTTGTTCATCAGCAAGCAGGATATGGATATGGGATTTTAGCCATATGATGGTCAGCAGGCCTTGCATGTGTCAGCTTGAACTCTGTTACAGTTCTAACTCTCAGGCTGGGGCAGGGGGTATATCACCAAAAGAAATGATTGTTGGTATGTTAGTGCTTCAGCTAACCTCTGTTTTTTCTCTATAATTCCCTGGATAAAAAAGAAGTTCAGGTAAATCAAGATGATTAGTAAAATCATTTACCATTCCAATCTCACAAGGAAAACACAAAACCCAAGGTATTTCAATTTTCAATAACTAGAAAATTATGTATTTATAAAATACAAAGGCCTCATCAAATTACAATTAAAAGTGACAAGAGGACTTACACATTAAAAAAAAAAATTAACCTTGGTATTTTTCAGTGTGGTTCTGGAGTAGGAATCAGGCACATTTGACCTTCTACTCCCAGAGCTCTTCATCTTCCAATTTTGAATATTTTTGAAATACTTTAAATTGATATTTTAGCACCCCCACAATTGTTTTTCTTTCCACCCCATTTTCCACCAAGCTCTGAGCTTGAAGAATTTTCAGGAGCTTAGTCAAAAGCACTTGGAACACTGGCGGTGGAAAAGTTCATGGTAAAACTTGCCATCAGAGCTGTGGCTGTTCACGCAGGGCATTGGCATTGGACAAATGTTCCACAGTCTTCTCCTATTCACCTGGGGTGAGAAACTCCTTCACAGAGCTGTATTTCCTCATGGAATAATTTGTGAAAAGTTTCGGCACCTTTCTAATCAGGCAATTAGAAAGCCTGGCTCTCTGCTTGTCAAGTTTCTGTTTCTTTCTTGGGTCTCACAGCCTTCTTGGGAAATGGAGTTCACTCCATCTCTTACAGTTGAGTTCAATACAGTACCTCATGCAGAGGGTTGCATGGTCACTGGAGATGAGGCCACTTTTCCAAACCACCATTTTCTTTCAGGAACTGAGTATACAGGGTGGCATTTACCTGCAAAAGAGACATTGTTTTACAACCCTCTGATTATGAAGATTTTTAAAATTGTAATTTTCTTTTATCTTCTATACCTTTCTGCATTATAGAACCATGAAGTTATGTGGCATTATGACAAATGAAAACAGGTTAAAAATGAAGATACATACTTAGATTTATGTGAGGTCCTTGTCTTCGCCCAGAATGCACAAGAGGTATGGAAATGGGGCATTGAGGAAGCTCATTTTTCTGTTTGTATTTATTTGCCTAGGAAATCAGATTGGTGAGGAAGTGGCAAGATGAGTTAAACAAAATTAGCAAGCAGGGTATCATGAGAGCTGTGTGATATGGCTTTCTAGTCCAAGTTAAATGTGAAATGAAGAAAATAATATACCATTTGTTCTCTTCAAGAGAAAATGCAAACTCAGTGGCTCCCTAACATGGACCCTGGCCAATGAAAATGTTTATTTCATCCAAGGGACACATTTCTATTGGGAAACACAGAATACAGCAGTCCTTGGGTCTGAAACAGGACAGGATCAATGTCAAGGACAGTACATTCATTAGAAAGCAAACAAGGTGATCTGGGGTGTTGGGAGTGGCAGGAGGCTGGGAGTTTTGCATGACAAGCATAGGAATGGCTGTAGCCATTGTTTAAACAGTTGGCATTGTTTATGAATTCCAAAAATAATTATTGTTTTATGTTTGTTAACTGGTCTGTCAGAGGTTTCACTTTTAATTGATTAAATTAGGATTAGGACTTTAATTGTGCCAAGTCAGTAGGACATTGAGTCCCTGCCCACCAACTCACAGAGAAAAAACATGGCAAAGGACCGAGTTGGGAGTTTGGGGCAGGAGCCCAGGAAGTGAACACATGGGAGAAGAACACAGAGGAATAGAGATGAGTCCTTAGACGCAGCAGAAGCCCTGGTGAGAGAGACAGAGCCATTCACCTGATAGAATAAAGCTGGCCTTGTATAGAGTGTATAGCATCTGAACCTAGAGAGAAAGAGAGTCCCAGAAGAGAGGAACTCAAGAATCCTGAACTCTAGGCAGACCTCGGCAGTAGACTTTATTGAGGGAAGTAAATTATGATTTATGGCCTGGTAACTGTAAGCTTCTATCCTAAATAAGTATGCTTCACCCTTTTCCAAACCTTCCAGCAGTGAATGAGCATACTTTTATAGGATCCCTGCCAACAACATAAGATTGTATCCACCAGTAAGTACTCGAACTCATCTGTGATCATTCCACACCTGAATATGTCTGAGTGGATTCCAGTTTTTTAACAAAGTGTGAGGAAAATAATGGTTTTCAAGTCAGTCAGGAAAATATCCCATCTTTTTTCTAAGTCTGATCACAGCCCTTGAAAAATAATTAGAGAATAATTTTTCCACAAGACTAATGCATTTTCAGGGAAGCAAGTATCCTAGGCACAAATTTAATGTCTTGTGTGAGCGCTGAATTTCAGCTTCCTAATTTCGCCTGAGACTCGATCCTTATGCTTCAGCTAGAAATGTGCTGCTTATGTTGAATTTCTGAATTCAAGTGGTCAAAACAGATTTCACCATGAAATATCTGGTTCTAGAGTCCTGGCCCCTTAAGCTGATTCTGCATCTTTAATCTTGATCCAGGTCTATGATAAGACTTCATTAGACCAACCCAGTGACTGAGCTTCAACCATCTTCTTGTGTTTGGATCCTGTGTTGTGTGATTTTAACTATGAAAGTAAGTTCACTGCCAGTTTGCAATGTGAATGATAACGTGATTTTGGGTGGTTGTTGTGGGGGTGGGGTGCTTTTCCTTCTGATTCACAAACAGCATCAGAAGCTGCATTTGTGCTCTTGGATGGGGAAGTGGCCGCTCCCAGTGGTGGCATGGGTGTTATGCTAGATTTGAGGAGAAACCAGCAACTTCCTCAGCTTGATGGCTGCATAATATGCTGGTGGTTTTAAACTTCCATTTAGAGTTTTTCTTGAATCAAGGCTTGTGTACGATTTTCTGAAAAGGATTTTCCATGCCCCTGATCACTCCCATCCAGACTTTTTGCCCATGGTCTTGGTACGTTTGAGAGCTCATCCCTGTACAGTGATTTGTTTCACCTTTGCAACCAGCCCATGATTTTTTTTTTTTAGTGGATAAAAAAATATTTATTTTAATAAAATTAAATATAGTAAACAAGCATATGTACCCTTACAGTTCCAAAACAGAGCAATACAAATATATAAATTATTGCATTTTTAAAAGTGTAACAGACAAATGATATCCAAATCAATTTGAAACCAACTTGGTTTTACCACAGCAGGTCATTTTCTGTGTAATGAAATACACATTAACTAGAATTTCTTTGGTTTATGTGCAGTTGGGGGAAGTTCAAATAACACCTTCTTTGGTGGGGAGGTGGAATGAAGAGACAGACATCGTACTCATTTTCCTGATTGCTTTTGTTTCACTTTGGTAAGCTTACCCCTGTGGGATAATTTTATAAACTACAATGCATTACTAATCTGATTCCTAAGAAAATACTTATTCAAACAACATGTTGACAAAAACACTCGAAAGATAGAGACTGGCTGTGATATGGTGCCTATAAAGGTAGCCATGGGCAGAAGTTGCTTAATAGGTTAGATTTTGCTCTAAGGGCAATTGCAGAAGGATGAAGAGAAATGAAAATCCTGAGATACCTGAGAGACCCTTGTTATTCCAAAGACAACATTATAGCTGTCCTCCCATCCAAGGTACTTTTAGAAAGTTTGCTTTCCAAGCTGCCACTGTGAAGCCAGAGACCCATTGCCTTAGTATCCTCATCAATTCCCCCTCCATCCAATCCCACAAATCTTAACTTGCAGTGCATGACTTCTTGAGGGATTTATCACAGTGATTTCTGCCACCAATTTCCTCAAATATTTATTCCCCCCAACCTGAAGTTGAAAATGTAATTAAATAAGGAAATGAAACCAATTTTCTTGCTTTTACAACTACATATGAATGAAAGATATTCAAAAAAGAATTTGTAGATTACTAAATTGCATAAGTATGTAAACATATTTACACATCTTACTGTAGCATAAAATCACTTCTCCCACTTAACTAACTTGCATAATGTCAGAAAAAGTAACACTAAAAGAACTTTATCCTTTTACCTTTCCATTTTCATGTACCTGTAACCTAGTTTCATGGTAACTAACCCGAACCTCCTAAAAATAAGCCAAAAAGATGTATTCTTTAAAATGGCCCACTTCCGTTTAGAGTATATGTTTTTTTATTGCATCTTACAACAATAATAACAAAAGTATATTTCTTCCAAAAAACGATAACACAATCAAAACTGGTAAATGTTAACATACTCAAATAGATCTTAGCAAATTAAGAGAAAACTAGTATACATTGGCTGATCATCCTAAAGTGTGTAAACATCAAGGTAAAGGATATAGAAAGAAAAAGGAAAGCACGTTTAAAACATTTTGAGAGGCAAAGTATATGGTAAAATGAAAAACCAGGAAATATTAACATCTTTAAGATCCCAACAATAAAATAGTTTTATTTTGACATGAATTTAATACTTTAAAAATAATCCCTAAATGTATATAAAATCTGCCAGTTATTGACCCAATTCCAGAAGGAAATGTCAGCTTCATTTCCAAAAGAGGAATTCAAAAGAAAACACTGGCATTCCCAGCCCTCTACCCCACCCCTGAGCTTGGGCCATTTTCTGAGTGCTACCCCAACCCCCAGGAACCTGAAACTGGCCCAAGCTGGAGAAACAGACAGGCCCAAGGCCAGGACTCTTTGTCTTGCTGGCACCTAGGAGTTCCCATAAGACATTCTCCAAGTCCACCCTGACTCCAAGGTTGCAGAGGCAGGCCATGATGCTTCTTGTCTTTTACTGCTTGTTTTTGGTGCCCCTACAAGCTGGCCACTTTTATATGGGCACACAATGTTGTCCCTTTCCTTTTGGATTCCCTGGGGGTGTGGGCCCCATTGGTAGTGAGGCTTCCCTTTGTCTTCAGCCTTTGCGGTATTTGGGCAAGGAGACGTTGGAGGATGGGTGGATTCCTGGGCCCCGAGTTTCCAAGGTTGGTGGCCGAGGGTGGAGGTGGTGTGGAGAAAGTCATGTTGAGGTGTTTGTGCAGGACTTGCCTCCTGGGTAAGCCCCACATCAGACCAGCCAACCCTACCCATCCCATTTCCCTCTCCATCTTGAGGAATCATCCCTCCTTACATTCTGGTGGCAGTTGTAAATCATCGGTGCTCGGAACATTTATGTGAAATCCATACTTAGCTTCCTGACATATCAACTCCCCATCTGCATAGCAGTGGCAGCCTATGTCATTTTACAATCCCACCGGCAGTTCAGAATGAATGCTTCCATGACTAATACCACATCCTCTCCAACATTCATGTTTTTTCTTAATTAAGAAAGTTTGGGGATGTTTATTGAAGAGATATATATTTTTAAAATACAGACATTTTATCATTTATAGATCACAGCTACAGATGCTCCAAAAAGTTCCTTCTCTTTTCTTGTTTTAAGGTACCCGTTGCCCCTGATATCACAAATATCCCAAGCTTTTGAATACAGTCTTAGAAAGAGAGGCTTGGGGGCACTGCAGCATAGTCAGTGAACAGAAAGGCACATTTTTCCATTAAGATATTTTTTAATATCTCAAAAGATTTAAATGCTTGGTTTGGATGAACAATCAAGTCTTCATCCATTTTTCTCAAGTATAGCAAACTGTATTAGCTTTTATTTTATTTTATTTTTTCAGTGACCAGATGTTTATTTGATTACAGCTCATTGTTATACCTTGACTTTGCAGTGTTACAGCTTGTGTATTAGCCTGGCTGGGGCAAGGATGGAAGCACCCTCAGTGTTACAGCCCAAGCCTGGCTGGGGCAATGATGGCAGAGCACCTGGGGTGAAGATGGAAGTGTGCCTGGGGCTTTGGGGCTGCACTAGATAGAGGTTCACTGTGCAGCCACCCTGGAGGTGGATCCTTAAGTTGTGATGCTGTAATTGGTAAGTTATTGAGTTCTGCATGGGAGCACTGGCTGGGGTTTGGAAGGTAGATTAGCATTTTATGGTCTTTTTTAAATTTTAACTTTAATTTGAACTTTTAGTAATTGAAATAATAAACATTTAAAAAATAAAAAGAAAACACAGTTGAATAAAAACATACATTTCTCAATTAAATATACTGGATACGTATCATTTTTTTTTGAATCACACAATATTTTATGCAATATATTTGGTTCATAGTAACACAATCATACATTATTTGTCCTTTTGTGTCTGGCTTGCTTTGCTCAACATAATGTCCTCCAGGTTCATCCACATTGTCATATGCTTTATGACTTCATTTCTTCTTACAGCTGTATAATATTTCATCCTGTGAATAGACCACAGTTTGTTTAGACATTCATCTGTTGATGGACACTGGGTTGTTTCCAACTTTTGGCAATCATGAATAATGCTGCTATGAACATCAATATGAAGATGTCTGTTCATGTCACTGCTCTCAGTTCTTCTGGGTATATATACCCAGTAGTGGTTTTGCAGAGTCACATGGCAAATCTATATTCAACTTCTTTTGGAACTGCCAAACAGTCCTCAACAGTGGCTGTACCATTCTGCATTTCCACCAACAGTGAATAAGTGTTCGTGTCTCTCCACATCCTCTCTAACACTTGCAGTTCTCAGTATTTTTAATAGTGGCCATTCAGATGGGTGTGAAATGATTTCTCACTGTAATTTTTAAAAAATATTTATTTATTTATTTATTCGCTCCACCACCAGTGTTTTGCTCTAGCAGTCTGCTCTCTGTGTCCATTTGCTGTGTGTTCTTCTGTGTCTGCTTGTCTTCTTTATAGACAGCACCAAGAATTGATCGTGGAAACTTTTGATTGGGAGAGTGGAACTCAATCTCTTGACCCACTCAGCATCCTCACCTGATGCCTTTCTTATTGTTTCTCCTCTGTGTCTCTTTTTGTTGAATCATCTTGCCATGCCAGCTCTCTGTGCAAGCCACCATTCATGCATGGGCCAACATGCCAAGCAGACCAGGTCACTGCACGGGATAGCTTGCCTTCACCAAGAGGCCCCGGGTCAAATCTGGACCTCCCATATGGTACATGGGAGCCCAATCACTTGAGCCACATCCGTTTCCCTCACTGTAGTTTTGATTTGCATTTCCCTAATCATTAGTTCTGTTGAGCATTTCATCATGTGTTTTTGTTTTTTGGTGTTTTTTGTTGTTGTTTTTTTGCCATTTGCATTTCTTCTTTGGACAAATGTCAATTCAAGTCTTTTGCCCATTTTTTAATTGGGTTGTTTGTCTTTTTATTGTAGACTTGTAACATCTCTCTCTATATCCTGGATATTAAACCCTTAGCTGATATGTGATCTCCAAATATTTTCTTCCATTGAGTTGGCTGCCTTTTCACCCTTTTGACAAAGTCCTCTGAGGTGCAAAAGTGTTTAATTTTAAGAAGGTACCACTTATCTATTTCTTCTTTTGTTGCATGTGATTTCGATGTAAGGTCCAAGAAACCACCACCTACTACAAGGTCTTGAAGATATTTCTGTACATTTTCTTCTAGTAGTTTTATGGTCCTGGCTTTTATATTTAAGTCTCTGATACATTTGGAGTTGATTCTTGTATACGGAGTGAGATACGGGCCCTCTTTCATTCTTTTGGTTATAGATATCCATTTGTCCCAGCATCATTTGTTGAAGAGACTGTTTTGGATAAGTTGACTGAATAGGTGAAGGTTTATTTCTGGGTTCTCAATTCTATTCCACTGATCAATGTGTCTATTTTTATGACAGTACCATGCTGTTTTGACCACTGTGGCTTTGTAATATGTTTCAAGGTCGAGCAATGAAATTCCTCCCATATTGCACTTCTTTTTTAGAATGCTTATGGCTATTTGGGTGTACTTTCCCTTCCAAATGAATTTGGTAAATGCCTTTTCTAATTCTGTAAATAAGCTTTTCGGATTTTGATTGGTATTGCGTAGAATCTATAAATCAGTTTGGATAAGACTGACATCTTCACAATATTTATTCTTCCAATCCATGAACACAGAATGTCTTTCCATTTGTTTAGGTCTTTTTAAATTTCTTTTAGCATTGTTTTGTAGTCTTCTGTATATAGGTCCTGTACTTCTTTGGTTAACTTGATTCCTAGGTATTTGAGTATTTCTGTTGCTATTGAAAATGGAATTTTTCACCTGATTTCCACCTCAGATTGTTCAGTACCAGTTTATAAAAACATTTCTAATTTTTGTGTGTTGATCTTGTATCCTGCCACTTTGTTGAACTCATTTATTAGCTCACGTAGCTTTGTTATGGATACTTCAGGATTTTCTAATTACAGGATCATGCCATCTGCAAACACTGAGAGTTTTACTTCATCTTTTCCTATTTGGAAACCTTTAGTTTTTGTTTTCTCATTTCTAATTGCCCTAGCTAGAACTTCTAGTAAAATATTGAATAACAATTATGATAGTGGGCAAAATTGTCTTGTTCTTGATCTTTGAGGGAAAGCTTTCAAACTTTCCCCTTTGAGTATAATGTTGGCTGTGGGTTTTTCATATATGCATTTTATCATATTGAGGAATTTTCCTTCTATTCCTATCTTTTGAAGTGTTTTTATCAAAAAAAGGATGCTGAATTTTTTTGAATGCCTTTTCTGCATTGATTGAGATGACCATGTGTTTTTTTTTTCCCTTCAGTTTGTTAATGTGGTGTATTATATTGATTGATTTTCTTATGTGAAACAGCCTTGGATACCAGGAATAAATCCCACTTGATTATGATGTATAAGAATTTAGATATGCTGTTGGATTCGATTTGCAAGTATTTTGTTGAGAATTCTTGCATCTATGTTCATTAGAAAGATTTTCCGTAATTTTCTTTTCTTGTAGCATCTTTATCTGGCTTCAGTATTAGGGTGATGTTGGCTTCATAAAATGTGTTGGGTAATTTTCCCTCCTCTTCACTTTTTTGGAAGAGTTTAAAGAGGATTGGTTTTAATTCCTTTGGATATGCTTGGTAGAATTCGCCTGTGAAGCCATCTAGTCCTGGACTTTTCTTTGCCAGGAGATTTTTGATGATGGATTCAAACTTCTTAAATGTGATTGATTTGTTAAGTTCTAATCTTTATTATTGCTTTCTTTCTGCTTGCTTTGGGATTGGTTTGCTGTTCTTTTTCTTGCTTCTCTAGTTGTTAAGTTAAATTTTTGAGTTTAGCTCATTCTTTTTTATTAATATAGGCATTTATGTCTACAAATTTTAGTACAGCCTTCGCTGTATTCCATAAGTTTTGATAAGTTGTGTTCTTGTTTTTATTTGTCTCACTGTATTTACAGATTTCACTTGCAATTTCTTCCTTGACCCACTGATTATTTAGGAGTGTGTTGTTCAGCCACCACACATTTGTGAATTTACTTTTTTCCTGTATATTATTCATTTCCAGTTTCATTCCATTATGATCTGAGAAGGTGCTTTGTATAATTTCAATCTTTTTATACTTATTGATAGCTGCATTGTGCCCTAACATGTGGTCTATCATGGAGAAAGATCCATGGGCTCTTGAGAAGAATGTATAACCCACTGAGTTTGGATGCAGTGTTCTGTCTATATCTGAGGACTAACTTGTTTATCATATTGTTCAAGTTCTCTGTTTCTTTGTTGATCTTCTGTCTATTTGTCCTATCTAATGATGTGAGTGGGGTGTTGAAGCCATTTCATTATTGTAGAAATTTCTTTCTCCCTTCCAGAGTTTGTCTCATGTATTTTGGGGCATCCTGGTTAGGTGCATATATACTTATGACTGTTATATCTTCCTGGTGGATTGTGCCGTTTTTTAATGTATACTGGCCTTCTATAACTCTTATAACTTTTTTTCACTTAAAGTCTGTTTTGTCTGATATTAGTGTATTAGTTACTATTCACATGTAGTATCTGTTTCCAACCTTTTACGTTCAGTCAGTTTGTATCCCTGGTTCTAAGGTGAGTTTCTTATTAGCAGCATATGGATGGCTCATGTTTTTTTTAATCCATTCAGTTAAGCCTGTATCTTTTGATTGGGGAGTTTAATCCATTCAAATTCCATGTTATTATTGTAAATGATTATTTACTTCCTTCATTTTATTCTTTGGTTTTCATATATCATATCTTATTTTTGTTTGTCTTTTTACTCTTTTGGTTATCCTTTCTGCTATTCTTTCTTCAATACTATTCTACAAGCCTGTCTTCCTGTCTTTTTCTTTCAGGTTCTAAGGCTTCCTTTAATATTTCCTGCAAAGATGGATTCTTTTTTCCAAACTCTCTTAGTTTCTGTTTTTTTTTTGTGTGTGTGTGTGTGTGTGAATATTTTATACTAACCATCAATTTTAAAGGACAATTTTACTGGATAAAGAATTCATAGGTGACAGTTTTTGCTTCTAGTATACTAATTGTATCATACCACTGTCTTCTTGCCTCCATGGTTTCTGAAGAGAAATCTGCAATAAGTCTTACTGGACGTCCCTTGTACATGATGGTTTGCGTCTCCCTTTTTGCTCTGAGAATGTTCTATTTATCATTCTGAGTAGTATGTGTCTTGGAGTAGGTTTATTCAAATTTATTCTGATTGGGGTACGGTGAGCTTCTTGGACATGTAAGTACATTACTTTTATGAGAGCTGGGAAATTTTCAGCTCTTATTTCTTCAAATAATCTTTCCCTTCCTTTCTCCATCTGGAACTCCCATGACACATATGTTGTGTTGTCATGCAAATCTGAGGCCCTGCTCAGTTTTTTAATTTCTTTTCTCTTTCCAATTTCAGCTGTTCTGTCATTGTTATCATTTATTCTTCCTTCTATCATTTCAAGTCTGTTGTTATATACCTCAAATGTATTTTTTATCTCACCTATTGTGTCTTTAATTGCCATGAGCTCTCTTACTTTTCTGTTCAGGATTTCAAATTGTTCTTTGAACTCACTCAATGTCTTCTTGTTGTCATTTTTTTCTTTAACCATACTGTTTTTCAACTTATTAATTTGATTTTGGAAATTTTTCTGCATATCACTGATTAGTTCTCTCAAATTCTGCATTTCTTCTGGGGCTTTGATATATTCTTTTTCTTGGACCATGTCTTCTATTTTCTTAATATAATGTATATTTTTTTGCTAATATCTAGGCATCTGATTAGGATGCAGTTTACTCAGATGCTCAATTTCTTTCTTTTGTAAGGATTTAGTGGCACGAAGCTGTGCATTGCCACTGCTCTTTGATTCTTGGCTTGACCTTGATTGTTAGGATTGTCCTGCTGGTTGCTCAAAACTGATCACTGGACCCAGTAATTGATTGTATAGTCACTTCCAATGGCTTTGGGGAGGGAGGCTATAAAGGCTAGGAAAAGCCTCTCTTATTTGTTTTTAATTTTCTTGCATGCACTTCCTTGGTCTGCCAGATAGGTTGCTCTTTGACAGCTCTCAGGTCAATGCTTGATCAGAGTATATTTGTTGCAACACAGATGGGATCAATGTGATAGAGCTTCCTGTCTGTATGATATGAGCCCTGTAATTCAAACTTTCTCTGAGACAGTTCTCCAGCCTTCTCTGGCAGCTGTATAAATTAGTATTGATGAATAACAAACTATCCAAATATAAGTGGTTAAAATAATGATTTTTATTAAAGCATGGGGGGTCTATATTGTGCTATTGTTTTGATTTCCACTATATCTCAAGAATATGTCATCATTAAGATATCAGCTGCTGAAGTTCTTCTGGTCTTCTCTGGGATCTTTCAAAGATTTGGGGCTTGGCTGGCTATAGGATTGTGTGTAGTGGCTTTGCTAAGATACTTGGCATTTGTACCACATGTCCTCACATGCTTCAGCAGACTTGTATGGAGTTCTTCATATGGTAGATGAAGTATAATTATAAAGAACAATAGAGACATCCCAAATCCTCTTTAGGCAAAACTTTAGTTACACCATATTCTACCTCTCTAAACAAGATATGGAAATGGCATGAAAGCACATGAAAAGACACTCACCATTAGCTATCAAGGAAATACAAATCAAAACCAAAATGAGTTATTATTTCATACCAATTGTAATGGCTGCTCTTAAAATAAATTGGAAAAAATAAGTGTTATTGAGGATGTAGAGAAATACTCATTCATTAAGCGTGGTAATGTAAAATGGTGCAGCCACTGTGGAAATCAGTTTTGTGGCTGCCCATCAAGCTACATATAGAACTATCATATGAACCAGCAATCCAATTAGTAGGCATATACCCCAAAGTTTTTAAAGTAGGAATTTGAACAGATATTTGCACACCAATGTTCATAGTGGCATTATTCACATTTGCCAAAAGGTGGAAGCAATCGTAGTGTCCACCAAATGATGAATGGATAAATAGTATGTTTTATATACATGCAATGGAATATTATTCAGCATAAAAACAATGATGTTCTGATACATGTTACACATGGATTATTCTTAAAGACGTACTCTTGAGTGAAATAAGCTAGGCACAAAAGGACAAATATTGTAGGGTCTTACCAGTTTAAAATAAATAGATTAAGTGAACTCATAAAAATCAGAAGATAGAGTAAAGGTTACCAAGAGAAGGGGTCGGTAGAGGGAATGGTAATTTATTTTTTAAGTTTTTTTTTGTTGTTGTGCTTTTTTTTTATTTTACTGGGAGGTCCCAGGGTTCGAATGCAGGTCCCTCCATATGGGAGATGGACAACCAACCATTTGAGTCACATCCACCCCCAGGAATGGTAATTTATGGCTTCCAGTGTACAGGGCTCCTATTTGGAATGATGGAAATGTTTTTGTAATGGATGGTGGTGATTGTAGCACAACATTGTGAAAATAATTAACAGCACTGAAATATTTATCTGATTGTGAGTGAAAGAGGAATTTTTATATTTATACATGGTAAGAGAATAAAAAAATTAAAAAGTAAATTCATGGAAATACACTACACAACCTGTTAACCCTAAGATTCAACTATGGAATCACGTTAAAAAAGCAATTGTGAAAATGTGCTGTAATCAATTATAACAAATATTCCACACCAATGCCAATTGTTAATAATAAAGTGGCATATAGTAATAAAAGATTTTATACATGTTTCTTCTGGAAACCTACATCTCCAATAAATAAAAAGTAAAATAAAATAAAAAGTTGTAAAAAATAAAACAAGCAATGAAGTACTGTAACCATTGACCAATTTGATGTGATTATGAATTCCAAAAATATAATTGGATCATACTTGTAAATTGATCTGTTAATCTGGGCATGATTAGGTTATGATTAGGGACTTGAGCCCAGCCCATTGGTGGGTGGGGAATCAAATATAAAAGGCATGTCAAGAACAGGTTTGAGAAGCAGTCTTTTGAGAAACAGCTTTGATGTTGGAAAGAAGGCCCCAGGAGAAGAGAAGCGAGCCATTCGCCTGATGGCCTACAGCTGACCCTGTAGAGGAAACAGGAGCTAAGCCTGGAGAGAAATGCAGCCCCGGGAAGGGAGGAAGCCAAGAAGCCTGAACCCTGGGCAAATGTCGGCAGCTGTCTTGCTCCAACACGTAACAATGGACTTTGGTGAGGAAAGAAACTTATGCTTTATAGCCTGGTAACTGTAGACTTCTACCCGAAATAAATACCCTTTATAAAGACCAACCCATTTTTGGTATTTCACATTAGCACCCCTTTGGCTGACTAACACAGAATTTGGTACCGGGAGTGGGGTAGTGCTTTTGTAATTACCAAAATGTTGGAATGGTTTTATAAATGGGTAAGGAGTATTTTTTGAAAAAATTGTGAAATGCTTGATGGAAAAGGCCTAGATCACTTTGAAGAGATTGTTGATAGTAAAATCGACGCTAAAGATACTTTCTATGATGCCTTAGTAGTAAATGATGAAACTATTATTCGAAAATGGAGGAAAGGCGATCCATGTTTTAAAGTTCCAGAATACTTAGCAAGATTAACTCCTGGTGTTATATGGAAGACAGAATTTAAAAATGGCGAACCAGAGCATTTAGCTGAAGAACTTTCCAAGGTAAATTTGGAAAATGTGGCTTGGCTTCTCCTTGCAGCTTATAGCAAAATACTAGATGAGTGAAATACACCAAGCACTGAACTTTTAGGCACAAGGAAAACAGAAACTGATTCTGAAACTTCCAAGTTTCTGGAAATCAAATTCCCAGATGAAAATGCCCTATTTGAAGACTTTACTAAACTTGGAACCTGTAAATCAGATTTGAAGTTGCAGTTATCTCGGAAAGACTTGTGGAAAGTCTTACTGTCTGATGGCTTGGACCCCTGCTTCCTGCATGCTAAACCAACAAAGTTTTTGAGAGAGCTGTATGAACAAAACAACTGCCAGCTTGGACAAAAGAAAACATGGAAAGGAGAGATTGAAGGAGAATCAGCTTTAAGTAGAAAACCATGAAAGCAGAGATTTGGACTTAAGACATCTCCTTGGGCTGAGAGGAGCCCCACCCATGTGTACAGAGAGGGTGAGTTTGCCCCTGCAATTGAAGAGGGTGGCTGTTGCTACCCAACGTTCTGAAAAAGTTTTGATGCCCCATGATGCAAAGAGGGTGAGTTTTCCCCAGCAGTTGAAGAGGGTGGATGTTCTCACCCGATGTTCTGGGAGAGTTTTGCCACCCCAAGGTGCAGGGAGGGTGGAGCACATTCCTCAAAGATTAGGGTGGTTAAGGTTAACACTCCATAGGTCTGAGAGGGGTATACCTGTCCCCCATGAATTAGAGAAGGCCGGGTGGTCAACCCATTGCTCTGAGAGGGTTGAACCTATATGCCAAAGATTACTGAAGGCCAGGTGATCAACTTGTGTTGCTCTGAAAGGGTTAAACCTATATGCCAAAGGTTAGGGGGAATGTTGTCTTCACCTCACTGTACTAGGGGGGCTAAAACTTTAACCCAAAGATTGGGTAAGGTGTGACAATCACCCGGACACTCTTGGAGGGTGAGGTCTAGAGCTTGGTCAACACCCAGATGCTTAATGAGGGTAAAACCAACAAAATGGCCATTGGGCAAGCCTGTGGAAAGGGTGGGTTCCCATGTGGCCCCAAGGATAAAAAACCATCTTCTTAAAAATAACTCTCAAAATTTAAAATCAAATGAAGAATGCCCTGCAGGTTCACTAAACTGTAACGAATTCATAAATCATGTTTAACACACCAATTTCTCTTTATGATAATGAAAATGTTTTTCCTTTGTTTTTCCATTTGTGTATTAAAAGCAGTTAAATGGTTTTATAAGTTTCAAAGGTCTATAACAGATGGGACTTTGCCTCAAGATGAACTGTATTTCTTTAAAATGATTATAATATGATTTTATACTTGAATTGTTACTGATTTAAAGTTTTTTGAATATTGTAATATATTTTTGGAATTCAGAAGATGGAGTGTAACTGTTGGCCAATTTGATGTGATTATGAATTCCAAAAATATAATTGGATCATACTTGTAAATTGATCTGTTAATCTGGGCATGATTAGGTTATGATTAGGGTCTTGAGCCCCACCCCTTGTTGGGTAGGGAATAAAATATAAAAGGCATGTCAAGAACAGGTTTGAGAAGCAGTCTTTTGAGAAACAGCTTTGATGTTGGAAAGAAGGCCCCAGGAGAAGAGAAGCGAGCCATTCGCCTGATCGCCTACAGCTAACCTTGTAGAGGAAACAGGAACTAAGCCTGGAGACAAATGCAGCCCTGGGAAAGGAGAAAGCCAAGAAGCCTAAACCCTGGGCAAATGTCGGCAGCTGTCTTGCTCCAACACGTAACAATTAACTTTGGTGAGGAAAAAAACTTATGCTTTATAGCCTGGTAACTGTAGACTTCTACCCGAAATAAATACCCTTTGTAAAGACCAACCCATTTTTGGTATTTCACATTAGCACCCCTTTGGCTAACTAACACAATTACTGATACACACTACTTCATGTGTAAACCTTTAAAACATTATGCTAACAGAAAGAAGCCTCAAAAGACAATGTTTTTTTATTCCAGTTATTTGAAATATCCAGTTTCTATACACATAGAGAAGCAGAAAGTAATTTAATGTTTGCTTTGCATTTTGTGGGGAGAGTGTATATGGGTGTGAAGAGGTGATTAGAGTTTCCTAAAATTGACTGTGGTGATATTTGCACAGATGCAGGAACATAAGACAAATTGAATTTTTTCAGTTGGTGGTTGGTATGGCATATGAATCATATCTCAATAGCTATTAAAAAGGAAACCATGTCATTACAGAAACAGGTAAATGAATGTTAATTTTATCTTCTTTTTTACTAGCCATATATTGGAATTAAAAAGCCATCAATGAATATGAGGATGAAAGAATTTGTAGCATTATTATTCAAAAAATGTACAATCAATTATTGATACCCATAACAGCATGGAAAAATGTCAAAAATTTATGCTGAGATAAAAAAAGAGAAAGAAGTATAAACTATACTATTCAGTTTATATTAAATCCTAGAAAATGCAAAACAATCTATAAAGTCATTAACTAGATCAGGATTTGCCTGTGGATAGGAAAGAACAGGAAATGTAAAAGTTGCTCAAGGGAAAACTTTTCAGGACGATGAACATAGAATTTAATTTGATTTTGATTATGATTTCAAGTGTATATGCATATGTGTAAACTTATCATAAGGTACATATTATGGGAAATTTATTATATGTCAATTGTTCATAAACAAAGTTGTTTAAAAGAAGGGTTGAGTGACTTAATGAGACAAAGTAAACTAAATGGTCGAGTAAGAAAAGGATACCACATGTAGTATATTGTTGCAATACCAAGGGCCACTTTCCATCAAGAGGTGGAATCTTCTTTCCAATCCCTTGAATCCAGTATGACTGAGTCTTGGTTTGATGAAAAAATGTGGCACATTGTACGTCATCTGAGCCAAGACCTTAAGGGATCCTGCAGCATCTGTTCTTGTACTCTTGGAAAGCTGCTCCCACATGAACAACTCCAAGCTGTTTTGCTGGAGCAACCAAAGCTAACTACTGAGTTAGGCCATTCTAGTCCAAAAGCTCCAGGTAACCTACCCGTTGACTGCAGACACATGAGTAAGAGAAAACTTGTATATGAATTACACAACTGAACCAGATCACATTATTGACCTCCAGAATCATGAGCTAACAAACAATTCTTGTTTAACCAGTAAGTTTTACAGTGGTTTGTTGCACAGCCAAGGGTAACTAAAACAAGAGATATTTGACCACCATGAAAGAGAATTATTTTATTGGAGTGTCAAAGGCAGGGGCAAAAACATAATTATGTGTGTCTACAAAAGAGTAGGAAAAAGAAGGAAGACAGTGTTTAGAAAAATCTTTTTTAGAAGCTTTTCACTGGAAAGTTTTAAAACACTGTATGAAAACAGTAGCAAAAACCTGCATTAAGAGCAGATTCTTTATAATTGTAACATGTTGAACCATGTAGAAATGAGGATTTGTTATCAGAATTATCAATGGACAGAGTAAAGAACATCAGGCTGTGGGGCTACTGGGCCAATTGTTTGGAAGGAAATTAATTTCCAATCTTCCAAGGATGTAGACTATTTCTTTATAAATCATGTCATGCTTTCTTTCTGGAGATTATTTCAAACCTGTGAATGATACTAAGGATTCATAATGAAAAGTCTTTTGTGGGTTGCACAGGCAGACATCAATAATGATGATCACTTTTCCTTCTGGTTAAAGCTTCAGATAAAGTTGTGCTACAAAAACTTTTGTTGATTCACCACTGGCTCTTTCTACCTGATAACTCACTCAAAACAGTAGTCTGAATCAACCACTCTAGTGCCTTCCATGGCATTGGTCATGGACATAATATTGCAGAGCCTTCTATGTCAGGATAAAGTGATGCCTGAAGTTTACTGGTTAAAGAACAGAATGAAAACATAGAGGCAGGGGAAAAAACATGTTTTTCTTAATTGTTTTTCACCAGCTTGGTGGGTGACAAGTGCAGAGACCCAGGGCACAGGAATATCCAGTGCTCCCAAATGGGAGTGGAGTGAAGCTGTGAAAAGCAGAGGAAGAGCTGCTCTGACTATAGTAAAATTCAGAGTGAGGTCTCAACACTGTGACTCCTTTATAAATACCTCTTTTATCTTTCTAGCTGTTCCTTTGTCCAGCATGCTTCCCTGGCACAGGGTCAAGAGGCACAGAAATTGTAAGCATATGCTGAGTTATGCAGCCATGTACAGGAAGAAATTTTCCCAGCTGAGTGTGAACCTGCAGTCTAGCTCCTACTCTAGCATTTCCTCAGCTCAGCATACATGCAGGTCATTGGTTTGTTCCAGGGATGTTATCATGCCACATTCTCTGACTTGTTTCTTCCTACTCTTTCAGGCTTAACCCAATCTATGCAGTAAGACTTATGAAGATTGTTTATGGTACCTGAAGCCAAGTTTCTATATAGATGGGGATCTGGTTGTGGGAGGATTTTCCCCCCTCTACACCTTGAATGAGAAACTAGATATTTTCTGGTTATCTTTTATGGTCAGGCCAAACCAAGAATTGATATATGATATGTAAGTCCTTGCATGTGTCTATTCTTATGTATGTAAGTGTGAATGTGTGTGCACATATTACCTATGACATTGATGTAAGTTGTGCACAGATGTGGGAGAAATGTACACTGGTGGATTTTGAATGTCCTTTTACTACTTTCATGTTATCTTTTTCTCCACATTTGCTTCAAAACAGTGGTGACTGACCAACATCTTTTTGGAACACACCCATAGCCTGATTCCCATGTTCATTCCCTGGAAGACTTAGAATGAGTGAGACCACTGGGATCCAACTCAGTTCTCCTGCTAGTTCTAAAAAGTCACTTATCCCCTTGGCCTGTGGTCAGTGTTAGTATAAGGGGCTGAGTCTGAGTGATTAATAACATTAACTACCCAGAGGTGGTTAATAACATTCTCTTTTACCATTTTCCTAACTTCTCTAGGAAACACTCAGAAACAGCATGAAATCTGAACTTTATCACATTGTATGGTATATGTGTCTACTGCCTCGTAACTGTTGATGGTTAAATATAGTTTTCAAGCTAAACTGAAATATAGTTTGGTTTATTAGAGATTTGTAGGTTAAAATAGTTGAGTGTTCTTCTCAAAAATTCAATTTATAAATATGCCCATGTTCTCAAAAGAATGTTAGGTAATACCCAATGTGTTGTTGTCCTTATCAATTTCTTAGAGTCAACACTTGTCATTTCATCAAGTCACTTTGCATTCGAGGGAGGAATAAGGAACTTTGCTCAAATTTTGGTTAGAATTGAATCCTTGTTGTATCTCATCTGTGAGATGACCTGTCCCTGACCAATTCTTGTCCTTTATAGCTGTTCCATTTCAAGTTTTCTTCCCTCTAGGTCTTTTTCTTATCACAAGCCAAAATATAGAGTGGAAAATATTGTGATAATTGTGAGTTACATGCCTACTCTCTGGTTTGGTGACAGCTGTTGATTGTCTACCCTACTAGAGTTAGGGTGTCAGGAATTGAATGAAAGAGAATAAAGGAATTTCTGGTTTCAAGCATTCTGTAGGGAAAGTGAGAACTTGTCTTGTTGATTACAGTAATATTTCATGTCATCATAGGCTGGAGGCCAAACTTTGCACTCTGCCTTTTGTTCTCCAGCCAGAGAAATTTTGTTTACCTCCATCTTAGACTCTCTGGGATACAAATAGGTGCACACTCTCAATTATATTTTGAAAATAACTTCTCATACTTAACAATATTTTAGGGACCTAATTTTCTATACATAAGTGTTCATTGATGTTATTGTTTTAATGACTGCAAAATTTCATTTCATATGTATATACCAACACTTATTAGCCATTTTTGCAAATGTTGTGTGATTGCAAACAAGTTAGATGATCAATCATTTTTCACAAAGCTTTGCATATTTTTGTGATTAATATAATTATGAAAATTGCTAGTTCAAGAAATACTCACATTTGTAAATTTTTTGGTATGTTTGGCCAAGTACTTGGGAAGTTAGCATTTTCTATAGCAAATAGCAAATGGCGGTGTCAGTTTATAAGAGTTTTGCTCAAACTTGGTATCCCATAGTTTCTTATACTTGATAGGCACAAATAAAAGTTGATTAATATAATTTGTACCTCTTTGCTGATAACCTCTCAATATTGTTGTCCACATTTGTAAATAACTATGTATTTCTAAAGGAATGTGCATGGTTTTAGTCTTTTCCTATAATATTTCCACTGGGGTTTTATTTTTTAAATTCTTTACCATTCATATTCTTGTTATAATAATTATCTGGGTCCATTGTCATATATTTTACAATTATTTACCCCACATTTTGATTTCGGTTTAATTTTGCTATGGTATTGAAATTGCAGAATCAAGATCAATAATATATTCATTGCTCCAAAATGTTATCTCTGTGTAATGTTTTCTGCAGACCACTTCCCCCACCTCACCATTTTCCCAGGTAACCATGATAGGCTCTCTAAAACTCTATATCTGTTTGCATTTTTGTTTGATATACTATGTGCCAGCTTTGCGTACGTCTTTCTCTCTACACAATTGTTTTAGGACAGTTATATTTTTCTAGGTATAAAAATTTCATTATCTTCCTGAGTGTATTTCACTGAATGGCTAGCCCATCATTCATTTATCCAATACACAGGTTGATGTGTTTTTGGGTTGTTTCCATGGTTTGGGCTTTCCCAAAATCCGCTACAGACATTGATAGTTTTTACACAGACACATGCTAGGAGGCTTGAATCATGTGATAAATATTTATTTAATTTAACTAAATGCCAAACTTTTTTTTGTAAAGTGGATTAGCATTTTAATTCCCCACCAACAATGAATTAGAGTTCTAGTTCTCCCACAATCTTGACAGCATTTGAAAGGGGTCATCTTTTAACTGTCTATTCTAATACATTGTTGTATTATATTATACTTTTAATTTGCATTCCATTAATTATTCAACATTGATCTTGTTTTTATATACTATTTGACATCCTTGTATCTCAGTTGGTGAGAGTTTAGTTAAATGATTTTTGTCCATTTTTTAAATTAGTTGTTTTCTTATTTGGTTTTGAGAGTTCTTTATATATTCTGGATAAAAGGAATATATCAGTTATGAGTTTTGCACATAATTTCACCCAATCTGTAGCTTGTTTTTTCATTCTCCTAACCATGTCTTAAAAAGAATGGAATTTGATAAAGTCTAATTTATCCAAAAATGTTATTGATTGTGTTTTAAAGAAAGCTTCTCATAATCTAGAGTTAGAATGATGTTCTCATAGGTTTTCTTCTTAGAATTTTCATTTTTTAACATTTTACCTTTAAGACCATTATAAACTTAGTGTTAATATTCAGATATGATGTGAGGAATGGATCAAAGGTCATTTTCTTTTGCATACAGACAATTGTTCCAGCACCATTGATGTGAAAGGCTATTCTCTCTCTTTTGATGTGCCATTGAAACTTTCTCATCAATCAGGTCTGTGGGTCTATTTCTACATTTAATATTCTAGCCCACTGATTTATTTCTCTATGATCAAGAAAATATAAGACTATGTTGACTGTTCTATCTATAAAAACAGAATCAAAATCCAAATGTGTTCTTTTCCAATGCATTGTCTATCCCAGGTCTTCTGCGCTGTTATACAAATTACAAAAGACTGTTAGGCCTTTAGTTAGGATTTTATTGAATTCATTATAAATTTGGGGAGAATTTGCATCTTACCTATATTGTATCTTCAAATAAATGAACAAAGCTTATTTAAATCTTCTTACATTTCTCTTAGCAATACATCATAGCTTTCAGTGTAAGAGTCTTATACATCCTTAGTCAAACTCATACCTTGGCATATCATAAGTTCATATTAGTGTAAATTGTAGGGTTTTTAAAATGTTTAATGTTTAATGATTTACCATTGTTAGTATATAGAAATACATTTGAAATTTTATTTTTACATGTTGCACTTGTATGCTGAAAGCTTGCTAAATTCACTTAAAATTGTATTATTTTGTAGGCACACCAGATTTACTGGATGGAGAATTATGTCACCAGAAACTAAAGAGAAAAATACATGTTTCTTTCTATTATATCTCTCATTAATATTTTCCCTTCCTACTGCACATGGTAGCACATAGAGGAAATGAGAAAAATAAAGGGTTGAAATGAACATCTAGTACTGTTTTTTATGTTGCTGGGAAAGAATTCAATCATTCCATGTGACATATATTGCAAGCAATACTATATTTTGTAGATGGTCTTTAAAAAGTTAAGGAAATTACTTCCATTCTTTGTTTACTTTGACCATTGATTAACATATTGAATTGTCGCACTTGCTCATCAGCATTTATTGAGGTTATCATGTGTTTTTCTTTTTTCTTTTACTAATATGTTGAATTATTTATAGATTTTTGTACATTAAAACAACATGGATACTTGTGATAAACTCTATTGGATCATAATGTATTATCCTTTTTATATATTGTTGGATTGATTTGCTAAAATGGTGCTAAAAATTTTTGCATCTAAATTACTGATATATATTGAACTGTAATATTCTTATCATGTAACATCTTTAACCAGTATTGTTATCAGGTGAATACAAGCTTCAAAGAAAGAGTTAGCAATAATATATCTTCTTTGATTTTCAGGAAGGGATTTTGTATAATTGATCTGATTTCCAACAACTATTTGGAAAAATTAACCCTGAGGCAATTTTAGATTTTTATTCTTCCAGACTTTGGATTCTGGAGTACATCTTATTTCATCACATAATTTCTTCTTTTAATAACTTGTTAAATGTCATTAGCATACATGATTTGTAGAATGTTCACCTCTATTTTTGTTAATGGAATGTGGCAAAAATCATTGTCTCCATATCCAAATATTTGTCAGTTATTCTAAACTCAAGAAGATTGATTGAAGAGACTTCCATTTTATTTCCTGGTACAGGTATTATAATTTACACTCTGTGTGTACTTTAAATTTTATTGAAGTACCATTGTAAAGCAATGCATATCTGGGGCTTTAGGTGGTGTGCTGAAAATTAAGTTAAAAATCTAACTTCTACCAAATTTGTTCATCGTTATGAATTTAATATCTGAAAAGTTTAAATGTTTGGAGAAACATAATTAAAAAGTCAACTTAAATGTTGATGTAATGACATAAACTAGCAGAAAATTAAGAGATCTTCTGAATAAACAAGAAACCAATAACAAATAAGGCAAACATTTAAACATAAAGACAATTTTAATTTACCTCTACAAGTTAATGACAGTTTAAATAGATATAATTAAGGACAAAGAGTTCTAAATACGACAATTTTTGTAATGGACCTATTTAAAAATAATCACATCTGTCCTATGTATAAAATATTATATATCTTTCTTTTACTGTTTAAGAGATAACAAAAATTTGACCATTTATTTTGACACCATAAGAAAAATTAAAATTTCAAGAGTAGCAAAATTATAGAAAATGATATTTGAGAACAATGGAGTAACAGTTTTTAATTAAAATTAATCACTACCCTTTTATAACTGTTTAAATATACCTCATAAATATATGGTTAAAGGTTTAATATGAAGAAATATTTGTCATTTTCTGGGAAAATCACAGTATTGCAAACACACAAGGACTACTGGAAAACAGCCAAATAAGAATTCATCTTAGAAATGTTTTAATTAATCTAATTTACAAATTTAAAAAAAAATACCAAAACAATTCCAATGAAAGTAGAGAGTGTGATTCTTAAAGTGAAAAAGAAATATTACTTGATTTGGATATATAAAAATTCTAGAGCTCCTTAAAATATAAAGTAAATTAACTTTAGCTATTCTACTTAAGGATAAGATAAGGAATAAAATAAAATGAGGAATAAAAAAAAATTGTCTGCAAGAAGGAAAACAAAGTAATCATGAAAAGAATTTGCTGAAGCACATGAACATAACGTACAAAATTTAACTTAAGTGCTGTTATTCAAGAATAATATAATTTAACAAAACTGTCATTATAAGAACTGATGTATTAATTAATGTAGAAAATAATAAGAAAGGACCTAAGAAATATCTCACGGGAATATGGTATGAGAGTGTAATTTATTCAAATGCTTTAAGAACTGGTAGATCAGATGTTATTTTAAATATTCTATCATATAGGGGTAAAAAGGAAGGACTGTATCTGGCTTCCAGCTCCAGATAAAACAAAAATCAAGTCTGAGATTCTCCCAAGTCCTTCAAAATGAGTTTCTGAGATAATTTTCTGCACTCCTTTCGCACAGTGAACAAAGAACATCTTGCCATCTTGTCCATTCATTGATGCAACTCCCATTTAAAGGATTAAAACAACAAATCTGTCTAGATGACTGCTGTATCGTCCTGCGAAAGGACTCCTTACACCTCTCGCAATGCCCTGCACACCTCTCAGATGTTTGGACAGAAGTTTCCCCTTATAGGAAGAGAGGTGTGCCAGTAGCTTACAAATCCCTGAGAATCATGTCCGCTCCATACATTAAGCCAGAGATATTCTGAGAGGGCAATCTCAGCCTGAAAACATTTCCTTTCATTTAGCATAGCTTTGGAGTTGCTCTGAACTACATAAATTTATCATTTTCCCTAATGCTGTCTTATAATACTTAGGTGGTTCTGGAAGAGCTACCAATATGTTCTGGCTTTTCTCTTTGCCACCGAGATCAACAAGGACTCCCTTCTTCTTCCAAACCTGTCCCTGGGCTTTGATCTCTACAAAGCTTTTCCCAGTAACTACAGGAGCTCAGAGAGCACCCTGCATTGGCTTTATGGAGGGATTCAGACTGGCCCTAATTACAATTGCCAAAGACAAAGCAAATCTATGGCTGTTTTTGCAGGCACCACATCAGCATTTTCAGCATAGATAGGAACACTGCTGGAGCTCTACAAAATCCCACAGGTATGAAGGTTGTGAGTTCTGGAGGCAGAAAATCTCTTTGTCCCCATGCTATTCCCTCTCATCTGGTTAAAGAGAAAGTTTAAAGCTGGGCATATATATCCCGTCAGAGTTATTAATAGTTTGTGGGTTTAATAGCTGGGATGAAGGGAAGGAAAGAAAGTAAAGTGGATACTTTAAGTCTCACCCTAAAGTCCTGTTTAGCATAAATTAATTAAAATAGAGCAGATGAAAATATTGACTGTTGACAACTCACTGACGTGTAGCTCCTAGGAAATTCCCACAGCACAAGGAAATATCATTCAAGGATTTCTCAAAGTTCACATCCATCAATGTTGGCAAGATGTGGGAGGAGCTTCTGCTGCAAAAGCCCCTTAAGGAAAGGCTAAGGTAGACACAATATCATCTGTGTCCACAATGAAATTCATATTTTTATTGTGTGCAGTATGGGAGATGAAGAACATATGGAGATCTTATGCTTTCCAAACATTCCAAATTAGGATTGTCCTGAATGTGATACCACTGGGTGGAATTAGTCACATATCCCTACGAAAAGGTGGGAATACTGAGAAATTATGATCTTTTGGGTCCTCAGAATGAGAACAGAACTGTATAATGTCCTTTGAGGTCTCTCTTCACCAAATAAGTCCTCATCAAGGAAGACAAGCAGAATCTTACTAAATGTAGAATTATGATATTTTTATTTTCTTCTTCAGGTCACATATGGTCCTTTTGATCCTTTCCTATGTGACAAAGGGAAGTTTGCCTCACTGTATCAGATGGCCATGAAGGATAGCTCTCTGGCTCATAGAAAGATTTTGTTGTTGTTGCATTTTGGTTGTACTTGGAGTACACTCTTTGTTTCTGATGATATGAGAGGAGAGCAGTCCTCTTGGAATTTGAAAGCAGATATGGTGAAGAATGGTAACTGTGTTGCCTTTTCCAAAAAAATATCTTGCCACAAAAATAGCGTATTTTGTAAATTATATAATTTCCATTTCCACGATCAGCTATTCATCTGTAAATATACATATTATGTGTGGTGATATGCAGATACTAATGGTACTAGGCATATTAGGAAACACTTATTTAACATCTAGTAAGGTATAGATTATGACATCAAAGAGATATATTACTTCAAGTGAGTCAGACTACATGCGGCACACTTTCCACAGAAGTCTATCATTTTCCCACCAGAAGAGGGAAATTCCTGGTTTCAAATACTTTCTCGAGACAGTTAACCTTTCAAAATACCCAGAAGACTTTTATTTCAGCAAATTCTGGCTTTACAATTTTGGTTGCTCACTTCAAGGATAACTATGTGGAACAATAGAAGAGTGCCCACCAAATGCTTCCTTAAAGGTCATAATAGAAAATATTGATATGATGACTATATCTAATTATTTTTATTTCATTTATAATGCCATGTATGCTGTGGCCCATTCCATTCATGAAACACTTTGTGAAAACAGAAATGATATCTACAGGAAACACAGACCAACATATGCTACCTCCTTGGCAGGTAAATATCATTCACCAATGTGGAATACATCAACATATGAGGGCATGTGGAAGTATTTAATTGATATAGTAAATAATTATGATATTTTGTGTGAGGGAAAAAGGGAAAGGCAATCGAATCTTCTCTTTTTCAGATTATAGCTTTATCAGTAATTTTCATATCTATTTGGAGAATTCTGTCTTTCGGAGATTCAAATTCAAATGTTTTAGAAAAAGTATTAGAATTTTTTTTATTAATGATGGATGAAAGCCTGTAAAATATCCAATATCAAGTTATCATAAAATATAGGGAAACCAGAAAGTGCTGAAATTTATATTATTCTTTGAATATATCCATTTTTACCATCATATAGAACAATGACTCAGAAAGGCTTATTTTTAAGGAAGCTTTAGATTACATAAACATTACATAAAAACAATGGGGATTCCCATATACTCTAATGTCTACCCGACTTCCCCCATTAATGACTGTTTTCATTATTATCATAATTTGTTTCAATTGATGAACACACATTGCAGCATTGTCACTAACCATGGTCAATAGTTTACATTGTAGTTTATACTTTGTAACACATAATTTTATAAGTTTTGACAAAATATATAATGGCCTGTATCCATCTTTGCAATATCATGCTGGATAATTCCAATGTCCCAAAAAATGTTCCATATACAACTACTTTTCCCTATCCCTCCCCTCAGAACCTCAGAACTTCTTGTGGCGCCTGCCTTAATATCAATGCTACAATATCTTTCTTTGCTAGAGTAATAATAAGTCTACCTTTGCCCATATTTGTATATCCCACTTAAGTTTGTTCATTCCTCAATATTGAGGATTTGGGAAGTTTATGCCCACTCTGTTTCTGATTGAGATGGGGCTTAGATCCTTTGGAGGTAATCAATAAACAAACATCTCAGGGAAAAAATCTCAGAGTTAACCATTAAAAATATTAAAATTTAGAGTGTGCAACAGAAAATTAAAGAAAATGAAAGAATAAGGCAATCATAGTGGGTCCAAATGAAGAAGAAAAATCACACAATAAAACATGAAGAAAACAAGAATGTGGACATACTCTACAAAGCCCTTAAAAATTAGGTTATAAGTTTACAAGAAGATAAAGGAAACTAAGAGAATGAGCTGAAGGATATCAGAAAAAAGATGGAAATTATAATAAGGAAATAAAGATAACTCTGGAGTTGTCCACAATACTTGAAATGAAAGAATACCAGGAGGGGTTTAAGAGTAGATTGGAATTGGCAGAAGAAAGGATCATTGAACTTGATGAAAACACACTTGAAATGAGTCAGGATGAGGTGTAGAAACATAAAAGAAAAATTTAATGCAAAAATAATCTAACACACATCTGGGAACCTCCAAGAATGTCAATATATGAATTATGGCAGTCTATGTAGGAGAAGAAAGAGTGAAAGGAGCAGATGGAATATTTAAAGGATAATGAAAGAATGTCCAAAACTTAGAAAATACATGGATATGCACATCCAAAAGCCCAGGGAATGCCAAAGAGGGTGATTTTGAAGACCAATAACGTCCATCATATATTGACCACACTATCAAATGCAAAGGAAAATGAGACAGTTCTGATAGCTGCACGAGAAAAGCAAGTGTTACATATTAGGTAGTTCCAATTAGATGGAGGCAAGAAGTCAGTGGGCAAAATACTAATTTTACATCTTGTGAGAATTTCTTTCAAAAATTAAGGAGATAGTTTCTAGGTAGATGGCATTGACATAGGTAGACAGTGCTCAGTGTTCTCACAGAAACAGCGGAGGGGCAAAAAGCTATCTGAATTATCTGCATATGGGATCTGCAGACCAGATGAGTTTTGGGAATCAACCAGGAGGGAGAGGGATGGAGAGAAAGAAGCCAATCAAAACCGTAAGGTACTCACCTCAGTGGCTGGGGATGATATATATATATACCCAACACTCAAGGCTAATAACCTGGGTAAAACCCATCTCAATGTGGCCCACAGAATGGGAAAAGAGAGCCCTCCTCTGTGTACCTTACCTGTGGAGGACATGCTGAATGGTGATTTGACTGATGATCATGAGCAAACTAAGATGGTTCATAGGCCCTTAAGAGGCAAGTCTGGTTTTCCTGGATTGTTTTTTTAGATTTGGTATTTCTTCTTTCTTGTTTCTTTTTTTTCTATTCCTAATTTTTTTCTCCTTAGTTTCCCTATTTCTTTCCTTTTTTTCATTTTTACCTCATATTTTGCTTTTCTCTCATTCCACCATATCTTCCTTGGTCTTCATTTTTTTTCTTCTTCAAAATGTTCTTGTCTTTTATATTTTTTTCTGGTTTCATTTTTTATTTCACCTCTTTCTTTTTATTCCTTTGCTTTTTAAATGATTTTTCACTCTTATTATTATTATTTTTAATTAGGGTGAGATTAAGATAATCTCAGAAAACAAACCTGAGGGAGCTCATGAACACTAGATTTGCCCTAAAGCAATGCTAAAGGGAGTTCTTTAGGCAAAAAAAAAAAAATGGACATTAGGCAGTGGCTCAATATTGTATTATAATGTTTGGTATGTAACTCCACTTCTTATTTCTTACATGTGCTAAAATGCAACTGCATAAAAGTAATGATTACTGTACATTTTTAAAATAAAATATATAAGTATATAAGCTGTAAAAAGTACAAATAAAAGATGGAGGGCAGAGAGGTATAGGAAAAGTATATGTGCAAGCTTTTGGACTTAATTTGTTAATAAACCAGATATGATTGCTATGTATATATACCCACACACAGGGATTTAAAATTTTTACCCGATGGTAACCACAAGAAAAATAGATGAAAAATATTTCCAGGTAGAAATGAGATGGCACTCAATATGGCACAACAAGAAAATGAAATTAATATAAAATAAGGCATTACTAGAATTGAAGAACAGAAAAAGTAAAAGATTTACAAAGCCTAAAGGGAAAAATGGCAAAAGAAAGTTTTGTTTTATCAGTAGTGACTTTAAATTCAAATGGATTAAACTCTTCTTGTCACAAGGCAGAGATTGGCAAAATGGTTAAAAATAATGATACAAACAAATGCTGCCTGAAAGAGACTCTCTTTAATTTAAAAAATACAAATAAGTTGAGGATGAAAGGATGGAAAATATATCATGCATGTAGTGACCAAACAAAAGCTATATTAATATCAAGTGAAATAGACTTTATGTCAAAAACGGATACAAGGCAGAAAGATGGTCTTTTTATATTGATAAAGAGGGAAATTCAGAATGAATACATAGCAATATGAATATATATGCAAGTAACTGCAGAGTGCCAAAATATATGAAGCAAATACTAACAGATTTGATGGGAAAAATTTGTAGTCTAAGTGAATAGTAAGAAACTTTAATAATGCCCACTCAGCAATGGATAGAATATCTAGTCAGATCAAAAAGGATGTATATAACATGGAAGTTACTCTAAATTAGCTACATACAACAGACATATATAGAACATAGAACATGTCACACAACTAAAAACCAGAATACACATTTTCCTTTAGCACACATAGATCATTCTCCAGGATAGACCATAATTTGGGTCACAAAACAAGCTCAGTAAATTAAAAGATATTGAAATCATAAAAGTCCTATTCTCCAGCCACAATGGAAGAAAGTTAGAATTCAATAATAGAGGGAGAAATGGAAAATTCACAAATATGTGGAAATAAGATATGATGTTAGACAACCAATGCTTTAAAGAGGATATGAGAAGCAAAATTAGGATGGATCTTGAGGTGAATCTAAATGCAAGTAAAACATATCAAAACTTATGGGATATAGCAAAGGCAGTGCTCAGAGAGAAATTTCTATCTCTAAGTCCTTACAATAAACAGGAAGAGAGAATTCTACTTAGATACATAACCTCAAAACTGAAAGAATTAGAAAAACAAGAGCAAATAAAATTCAAAGTGAGCAGAAGGAAGGAAATAAAGACTATAGCAGATATAAATGTAATATAAAACAAAATATAATGACAGAGGTTTAACAAAACCAAAAATGGGTTCTTGAAAAGTTTAATAAAATTGGCATACAGTAGCATTCATTAGATTGAAAAAGAAATTTTAAAAAGAGGATACAAATAACTAAAATCAAGAAATGAAAACAGGGACTCTACTACTGACTCTTCTAAAATAAAAAGGAGTATAAGAAGATGCTATGAAGAACTTTATGCCAATATATTAGATAACCAAGATTAAATGGATAAATTCTTAGAAACACAAGGCTACCTTAATTAACTGAAGAAGAAATGGAAAATCTCAAAAAGCCAACTGCTAATAAAGAGACTGAGTCCATCATCCAACACCTTTGTAAAAGGAAAATCCAATCAGCAGATGTCTTCACACAGTAATTATTCCACACATTCCAAGAACTACTCCAATTCTGCTCAAAGTCTTCCAAAAAACTGAAGAAGAGAGAACACTTGCTAATGAATTATATGAGCCCAAACTCACCCTCATTCTAATCCAGATAAAGATACCACAAGAAAAGTAAACTACAGACCAATGTCTTTTATGAATATAGATGCAAAAATCCTCAATAAAATACTGACACAAGAAATCTAGCAGTGTATAAAAATTTATACACCATGATCAATCCCTGTTATGCAAGGTTGGTACAAAATTAAAATACCAATTAATGTAATACACCACATTAATAGAATGAAGGAAAAGTGTACTTGATCATGTTAATTGATATAAAAAATGCATTTCACAAAATAAAGCACCCCTTCTTGATACAAAAAGAAAACATTTAGAGCACGAGGTATAAAAATGACTTCTTCACCATGATAAAGGCATATATAAAAATCACACAGCTAATATCCCAGTGGATAAAAAGACTGAATATTTTCCCTCTAAAATAATGAATAAAACAGGGATTCCCAC